>JASVEL010009792.1:0-111966 GCA_032618575.1 Nicotiana noctiflora
ACGACCCAAAACCCGGTCGTGATGGTGCCCAACACCTTGCTAGGCAAGCCCGACCATCTTATCCATTCAAACCATCCAATTATAAATTAATACTGATTAATCTGGTAATTAGCTTGTCTTTATAACAAATCAAGAAGTGTAGAATGAAATACACGAATACAGTCCCAACCAAATCGTGGTGTCACAAGTCTGAGCCTCTACTAATGAGATCTACTACACGATCAGGTCTAAGTAGAATAGAGATAACAAAATGATAAAGAGGAAGAGGTTAGGTACTGCGGACGTCGGCAGCTACCTCGAAGTCTCCACGGAATGGCGATAATACAAGCAGTTGCGGTAGCTCAACTGCCCTCCTGAACCTGTACATCTGCACAAAAAGTGTAGGGGAATCGGGTGAGTATATTTCAGCTCAGTGAGTAATAATAATAAATAACAACTGGAAGTGAGAACACAAGTACTATCACTATACAATTCTAAGGGTAACCTCACAGGTAAGTCATCTCTACATTGAATACCCCCATCTCTAGTCCACATCTATCTCACCATGGTCCCACACTGACCTAGTCCTCGCTCATACTGCTACGGCGTACAGCCGATCCAATGTTTATATATGTGTATACATGTGTCTATAATGCGGCGGCACGTAGCCCGCTCCGATATATATATATATATATGTATATTTATGTATAATGCTGCGGCGCGCAGCCCGCTCTAATATATATATACTGCTGCGGCGTGCAGCCCGCTCCAATATATAATGCTGCGGCGTGCAGCCCGCTCCATTTAACGTCGACGGCGCTCACTAGGGGTGTATACAGACTTCGGAGGGGCTCCCTAGGCCCAAGCGCTATGATACTGCGACGTGCATCCCGATCCACACATGTATTACTGCGGCGTGCAGTCCGATCCAATATATATATTTATACTGCTGCGGCGCGCAGCCCGATCCCATAATATACACCAGCGCTCACCGAGAATGTGTGCAGACTCGGACTCCGAAGGGGCTCCTACAGCCCAAGCGCAATAATACTTCGGCGTGCAGTCCGTTCTACATGTATATCATTGCGGCGTGCAGTCCGATCCACATATATATTACTGCGGCGTGCAGTCCGATTCAATACATATAGTGCTACGGCGCGCAGCCCGATCCAATATAGGTACCTATATAATAAGTCATAGTGGGTCCTCGACCCTATCCCGGTCAGCATAGACTTGGCCTCTCAGGCTCAATATAATATCTCATAGTGGGTCCTCGACCCTATCTCAGTCGGTATGGACTTGGCCTCTCAGGCCCACTCGGCTAGAACATGGAATTCCACCCTAGGTAGTCCCTTTCAAAGTACACATCCAGTACTGGCTCAATATTGCTATACAGCTATAACTACGGCTGAGTGTCTGTATCCAGCATGATATATTATGTCTAAGTGTATGTATCCAGCATGAAATAAAGGTCACTTAGCTCTACTGGCTCTCCTAATACTCTACAGGTCGGCACAAGGCCCCAAACATGGCTACTAGCCCAATTACACAGTTATAATCTCATTCACTGTCATAATACACAATACACTATCAGTCGGGACGGACCAAGTCCAATCCCCCAATCACAATGCCACCACGCCCGTCACATGACACGTATCTCATCTCTACATAGCACTGTATAGTGCAAGTACGGGGTTTCAAACCCTCAGTACATTATTTACTACCACCACTCACCTCGATCCGGTAGAAGCCTTAGTCCTCCTTGCGCTTGCCTCGCAATTCAATCACCTCGGATGCCGAATCTGCTCAAAATCAATGAGAACACATCTATATAGGTTAATTAGACACAATCCATTTGAAATAACTCAATTTGCACCAAAACCCACGAAGTTGTCAAAATCCGACTTTTGGTAAGCTTCTCAAAAAATTATGAAACTCATATTTTCGGAATCCTCGTCTCTCCACGAGTCCGTACATATCAAGAACTCCCAATTCGGACTACAAATGGTCCTTCAAATCCCCATTTTAAGATTTTTGCTCAAAGCCCTAATTTTCTTGATTTCTTACCCAAATTCAGAGAATTAATGGAAGATTCTTTGATAAAATCATGTATTTAACTCATAAAACTTACCTCTAACGATTCCCCATCGAAATCCCTTCATTTCCCGTCCAAAAGCTCTCAAGAATGACCAAAAATGGTGGAAAATGGGTTGATTTCGCTACTGGAATGTTTTAAAAATATTCTGCCCAGGCATATTACTCATCGCGATTGCGGGAATGGCTCTGCGATCGCGGAGAACAAAATTTGGCCCAAAATTTACCCTTCGCGATCGCGGTGCACAAATTCCGGTTCCTCCGGACAGGCTTTAGTATAATGGTCATAACTCTTTGCACACAACTCCGAATGATGAATTGTTTGATGTTATGGAAACTAGACACATAGGGCTATAATTGTCATTTGCTCCTCACTTCCTGAATCATTATACATTTCGAGATATAATCTTCCCAATTTATACATGAGTATTAGAGATCCTTCTCGGACACCCTATAGTGTAACGTCTATAACTATTCCCACAGATGTCCAAATCCATATTTCCTTAGCTTTATGAAAACTAGACACGATGTGCTACAACTGTCGTTTTTGAATCACCTCACAATTCCTTGTAGATAAAAAGATATGAGCTTCCGAAGTAGGATGAATGCAACAGAAATTTCCTTCTTCGCGATCGCGGAGCATTTCACGCGATCGCGATTCATTAATATTTTTCGCACATTTTACTCACCGCGATCGCGACCCATTGTCCGCGATCGCGTAGAACACTGCTACAGACATAAACCAGCAGTTAAAAATGGCCTAGAAATGGTCCGAAACCACCCCGAAACTCACCCGAGGCCCCCAAGACCTCAACCAAAAGCACCAACACGTCCTATAACCTTATTCGCACTTGTTCCAATCATCAAAACTCTATCGTTAACATCAAAATCGTCCGTTTTCAACAAATTCAAGCTTAAGTTTAACTTTAACTTTAAAAATTCACATTCAATCAAAAACCCGACCAAACGATGTCCGAATGACCTGAAAATTTGCAGGCATATCCAAAATCACCTAACGGAGCTACTGCAACTGTCGGAATTCCATTCCGACTACCGGATCAAAATCTCACCTACCGTTCGTATTTCGCCAAAATTCAACCTTTGCCAATTCAAGCCTAAAACTACACCGAGCCTCCAAATTCACTTCCGATCGCTTTCCTAGCTTATAAATGACCTCCCGAAGCTGACCGAATCATTAGAATTCGATTCCAAGCTCTCTAACTCACAAGTCAACGTCCAGTTGACTTTTCCCAACTATTCCTTATTCTAAGAGACTTTTTGTCTCATTTACAACTAAACTCAATCCGAATTGACTCAAACTCGCCAAACATGCATATTGAAACATTAACAAGCATTTAACGAGGATAACGAGGTGATAACTCACATGATGACGGGCCGGGTCATCACATAGGGTAGTGACATTAATACCATATACACATATGATGGAGAAGAAATAAAAAGGATACCAGAACTATTGTCACGACCCTAAATCCGGTCGTGATGGCGCCCAGCACACTGCTAGGCCAGCCCAACCAATCAACAACAATCATAGAACTATGAGCTCGCCTTATCCCATTTAAGCATAACAATTGTAAAATAACAGTGATGAATATATCGAAACAGGGGAACCAAGTCCCAATGCATACCAACTCCCATAGACCGAAGGGTCAAGAGTCATGAGCCTCTACAGTGTATACAAAGTGTAAATAGCGAATATAAATGTGCACAAGTGTGGGATGTTCAGAACAAAATATAGACAAACTGGAGAATCAGGTCCTGCGAACGCTGGCAGCTACCTCGACTGTCCAAAAGCACTCCCGAGCCGCAATAGAATCAGCTCTGCCGTGATGTACCTGGATCTGCACACAAGGTGCAGGGAGTCGGGTGTGAGTACTTCCAACTCAGCAGTAATAAAAATAACTATCTTTATTCCTTTCCAGCATATGTGAGTAGATTATTTAGAAATCTCAATTTTTAGCTTCTTTCTTTCATGATAATATACCAATACCTGGATACAATCTCAAACAGTGCAAGTCCGCACTCAAATCAGCCCCTCGGGCTCAGCACTCCTTATCAATTTGCACCAGGAGATCTGGTCAATAAGGCAACTAACACATGTGTGCCAGTAATGTATGAGTGCTAAATGTTATGCCACGTAGTACACGTAAATCAATGTATGTATGCCATGCAATGCATATGACCGCTATGGCACGTAGCCCGATCCAATTTGGGTACCCGTGCTCACTGTGGGGGTTCAGACTCCGGAGGGGCTCCTACAGTCCAAGCACAATATTAATATCACACCTGCTGCGACGCGCAGCCCGATCCGTATACCACTGCGGCGTGCAGTCCGATCCATGCATGTGTATGCATATGCTCACATAAATTGCCATGCCCTAACATATGGCCCTCAACCCCAATCAGTCTAACAAATAATCAAGAAAGCCCTACGGGCAACAATAGCATATTAGCTCACAGCAAAAAAATGTTATTAAGACCTTGTTCAAGTTTTTCATAACCTTATAAAAATGCTGAATAGAAAAATACCATTTGAAACCTTAAATTTAGAATAAAATATGCATAGTGTTATCAAGACAGTGATACCAATCCCTGAAGGATTCAAATAATCGGCACGAAGCCCAAACATGATAATTAGTCCAATTCATTTCAACAATTAGGTGTTATTATTTATTACGTGCGACGGACCAAGTCACGATCCCCAATGGTGCTCTACCCTACGCCCGTTATCCGGCGTGCAAGTCACCTCAACACAGCACTAAGATGTGCAAGCCCGGGGTTTACTAACCCTCGGGACATCATTTACAAGTATTACCCACCTCGAACCGACGAAAACTCATGCCCGCGATGCCTTAGCTCCTCGAACCGGCATCCACGCACATCAAAACTAGCACAAATCAGCATAATTTATCAAAATAGGCTAATGGAACATCACCCAATCGAAAGAACTCGAAAAATATCAGAAATCACGAAATTGGCAAAACCCGAGCCCCGGCCAAACATCTCGAAAAAATTTCGAAATTCATATTTCCAGAATCCTCGTCTCACCACGAGTCCATACATATCAAATTTACCAAAATCGGAGTTCGATTGGCCTTTCAAAACCCAAATTTTCGTTTTCAATATCTAGGCCACAATCCTTCACAATTTCTACCCAAATTGATGAAGATTGATGTTAATTCTACCATAAAATGATGTTTTTGAGTCAAGAAACTTACCTCCGATGAATACCCGATGATTTCCCAGCGTTCTCCCGTGATTTCTTCTCTCTAGGGCTCAAAATTATGTTTTTGGGTATATGAACCCGTGAGCCCTATGTTCTGCAATTTAACTCACTACCTGAACATTTAACCCTACGCGATCGCAGCACTGGGCTCGCGATCGCGATGCACAAATCCTGGCCGATCAAATTTTCCTCTACGCGATCACGTGAACCTGGACGCGATCGCAGTGACCCACTTAGCGACCCTACGCGATCGCATCAATACACCCGCGATCGCAATGCACAACCAGTCGACCTTACGCGATCACATCTCTCTTCCCGCGATCGCGAAGAACAATTTTCCGGCCTCACTTCGATACACTACGCGATCGCAGACTCAACCTTGCGATCGCAGAGCTTCCCAGCTTTGCCCTACGCGATCGCAGACTCACCCTCGCGATCGCAGAGCTCAACATCCTCCTCTTACGCGATCGCATACATAGCTTCGCGATCGCGAAGCACAAAACTTCTCTGCATTTATTGCAGCACAAACAGTAGTGCCTTTGGCACAAATTGGTCCGTTTGGACCCCCGAATTCATCTCGAGGCTCCCGGGACCCCAACGAAAACCACCAACATACTCCAAAACACGATACGAACTTGTTCCAATCATAAAAACATCATCCTAAACATCAAAATCACCATTTCCACACGGATTCAAGCCTAAGTTTCTTCAAAACTTTCAAAACTAACATTCAATCCAAAACCCGATCAAACGACGTCCGAATGACCTGAAAATTTGCAGACATATCCTAAATCACATAACGAAGCTACAGGAATTGTCCGAATTCCATTCCGACCCCCGGATCAAAATCTCACCTACCGTTCGGATTTCGCCAAAATTCAACCTTCGCCAATTCAAGCCTAAAGCTTCACCGGACCTCCAAATTCAATTCCGGTTGCTCTCCTAAGTCATAAATGATCCCTCGAAACTAGTCGAATCATCAGAATCCGATTCCAAGCACTCTAACTCGATAGTCAACTCTAGGTTGACTTTCCATATTCAAACTTCCTTCAAACATGCTATTTGCTTCATTTTCCATTCAATTCACTCCTAACTCACCCGATAGGTTCTAACACTGATATAGAAGCATAAGATATGTTAATACAAATTCCCGTAACGACGGGCCGAGTCGTTACATTCTCCCCATCTTAAACAAACGCTCGTCCTCGAGCGGACTCAGAGTTGTACTAGAAGCAACCCAATAGCTGAATGACCTTACCAAGCATATATTCGGGCGATCATACGTCACCCTATCTCACATAAGTCCAAAAATACCATATAGTCAAAATTTCACAGACCATCTGAACCATAAATCACATTGCACTTTCTGAAGTCCTATGCCAAATGCAAATCCCATGCCTATACTCAGGATACACTCGAATCCACTACAATAACCCATATCCACTACTCCGGGTGAGATCATATGAAGTATCGACAACCCAATCACTCGAGACGATAGTCTCTAGTCACAACAACTGGCCACAATAACAAAATACTAGCTGAAAACCTCTTTCATTAGACAGAGTCTTATTCCAACACCTCCATATCCTGCCCACGGCAGCTGAAGCACGCGATATACCGAACCCATCTCTCAGGTTATCCATTCGTGAATCTGTTTCCCCTTTAAAAACTGATACCACAATAGGTAAGATCCAATATGCTCGTATTCATTAATGACTCCAACGGTCATTTCGATTATGACACACCGCTCTGGTGATATGACACCTTAACACCGACCTAAGCCACGACGAGCACAACATAGGCTCCAATAGAAACATCTGCACACACTCGAACCATGACAACTCAAATCATGAAAACTGTCTCCAGCAAATAGAGCTACAATTCCATTCCTCTGTGCCATCATAACATAGAACTGAGATCGCATCTCGCATTATAGAAATAGAGTACCTGAATCCTCCTCGAGAGGTCATAACATCACGTGGCCTTGCCACGATTCGTGATTCTATCCCAACGTTATTACTCATGAAACACCTCAAGCCACTAAGCTTAAAATAGTTAGGCACGCACAGATCTAGGTCTTGAACCCAAGCAATCAACCTCACCCACGGTGAAACAATTAACGTATGCTACCAAATCTTGAAAGGACACAACCGTTGTACCATTCGCCAAGCGATACTCAAAACGGTCTTTTCCTCAGAAGCGAGGAAGTATTGTATACCATGTAGCATATAACTAACTATATTTTCACAATATTCTGTTGCGGCGTGCAACCCGCTCCAATGACATACCCGTGGCGGCATGCCACCCGATCCGGATACCATACCTGTGGCGGCGTGCCACCCGATCCAAATAACCCGTGGCGGCGTGCCACCCGATCCATGCATAATCTCGCAAAAAAGAAATGCATATCGAGTCGAATTTTCTCATTACAGCAAACATATATATATATATATATATATATATAGCCTCAAGCTCGGCCACATGAAACGCATCCGACAACGTTTCTCAATACCGGAACTGAATCAATGGTAGATACCTCTACACTGACATTCGCCACTAAGGTCCAACTGACAAAGCTATGCCTACCAGCCGTCCGCTGGTCCTGGGTACAACTACTCTGTTGGAGCATACTCCGATGCTCTCTACTACGCAATTTGTGCCATTTTCCGACATAGTCCATAGCTCATTTGTCTAGATGACCTGACTTATGTCAACCAGTCTGAAATAAGGTATCATAACCCAAATTCATCATATCAAGCTAAGAGAGATCCACTAGGGCTTCCGATTTCCAATAATCACAAACGGTGCGATATACAACCACTGCATAGGCGGATTACGAGAACTTCTAGTCTCCAACACATATATAACTCATGAATCGCTATACCTGGTTCCACACTCCACCGTACGAGTACATAACGCACATCAAGCGCCCATTCGTTCCACGAAAGCCATTCAAGAATTTCACTATGCCATCAACGACTCAATTATTACAGTCGATCCAACAAGAGAATACCACCATGCCATTAGATATTATCAGTTTACATTACCTTGTCCTTTTTGGACCATATTCCTTGCCAAGTTAATAGAATAGCAGTACCATTTTCTTAAATCATCAGAAAGATCGATTCTTAATTCACCTGCAGCTGTCCGCGCTGCTCAATAATTTTATTGACTTCCCATATATTTTGAACTGATCTCAAAACCTAGAATATACCATTATCAACTTTCCATAACACATCGTGTATACCATATCACACTAAGACAACATGGAAATTCATATCCCTCTCCTCCGCCTCAACAACGGCGCATTCCACTAGTCAAGGACTTTCGTGATCCCATATAGAAGAAAACTCATTACACATTCCCAGCCTTGCATACCAACAGGAAAAATACACTCATTTTCAAACTACGGTATAACACATCGCAAACGCTTTCTCCCAATTACATTGCATAAATTAAACCGCAAGGACTGAGTCCTTATACCCATATCAAGTTACACAACTGCCAGCACTCAAGAGCTTTGCTGCACAATATCCGCAAGACTCATCACTTCAAACACATACCATGAATTAATCGTATTCCTTATCATACCGCTTCAGTTTATTAACAAGTTGTTCCATTTACCTAGTTTCCTTTCTGATTCATCTCTAATTTCATATCAGTCCTTACTGTAGTACGAAAATGCCTCAACCCTTTTTACCACACAAGACTCGTACACAAGACCACACTGTCTAAGACCCATAGGCCACTGAATACTCTCTCAATGTTTCCCAAAAGTACCACATTCTACCATACTTTATTTTGATGAACTTCCCGCGATTTTTAAATTGTTATCATTACTTCCCAATACGGATACCTAGAATCCCGTCATTCACATGATATAACACAAGCCTTGATCTTCTCTAACGAAACCGCCATCTTTAGCCACATACACAAATCTTAAGGCACCTCACTGTTACAAGCAAAATCTTGAACACTGCAAAACCATTCCCGGGCATCATTCACCCTTATTCAGCTGTAATTCAACTGCCCTATTGAGTAGAACCACTCGTGTTTTGTTAGAACTCTGACATTGCAGAACATGATTACTTACGGATACAATCAGCTATCTTTCTTTTCTATATGGTGAATATTCTTTACCAACAGCAGTTCAAAACACCCTAGTACTTCATCAGATCTACGAAGCACCATAACCTTTACCAGAATTTCCCAACATACTTAGAGACAGAATCAACATAGCACATAATAGTGCAATCAGTTAATCAATAGCAACCTCCCCAACTTAGCTCGAAGCCATTCATCAAAGTACTTTCAACCACTCATATCATTATTACTCAAGTGATGCCGAAATGTTACAATGAGATTAAACTCAAGTCATTTACAAGCCTTGATAGAGACTCAAATCATTAGAGACCTTAGCTCTTCTGCAACTCTTGCAGATATACACGCACCACCAATAAGCCCACTCTCTTTAGGTGACAGAAATCTTTCTAAGTCCCAAATTTTTTAAAACATTTCGGCAGAGCTTCCTTTGTAATTTGGCTTATCCACCTGCCAGAGAATCACCAAACCATTCTAACAATACATCCATAACTCAACAAGACATCGCAATGTATATCAACAACATTAATCTCAACACTATACAAGTTATATTATCAAAATTGATATATGGACATGCGCTGCACCTACTCGAATCATAACATATGTCAAATACCTTTCACCGCAATACTCATAGCACAACCAATTCAATTTTCTTGAGTCTAAACTCATACTACCACACATAGTGCACTTTACATTTCCGCTAAGAGGCAATGAACATATTTCTCATGCCCATAACTAGGGCTACATATCAAATCACAACAAGAAGTGAATACCTTACAGCTCTCCCATTATCAAACTGCCATTTGCACAATAAAGATCAATACCGATCGTATGAACTTCATAATACCAGCTCGTGAAATTAGTACCTTGGTGCTCAAGCCATAGACAAAGATCTGGCCTCAAATCCTCCCGACTAGCCCAACATGAATTCATAGAGATTATATCTCGCCTCTCGACCAGTGAATCGCAAGCCATAAGTCAATTATATTACTGAGCGCTCGAAGCGTACATAGACGTGGGGAAGGAATTTCAAAGATTATATATCATGCTGAATCAAGTGCGCACGATAAGAATTCCAAGAAATGTGAAGTGTTTCCTAAAGGTTCGCAGCCTCCCGAGGATAAGTACAGGCGTCCCCGTACCGATCCACAAGACTCTACCAACCGGCTCAAGACTCATGAGGCCTAGTAAACCTAGGCTCTGATACCAACTTGTCACGACCCCAAATTCGGTCGTGATGGCGCCCAGCACACTACTAGGCCAGCCCGACCAATCAACAACAATCATAGAACTATGAGCTCGCCTTATCCCATTTAAGCATAAAAATTGTTAAATAATAGTGATGAATATATCAAAACAGGGGAACCAAGTCCCAACGCATACCAACTCCCATAGACTGAAGGGTCAAGAGTCATGAGCCTCTACAGAGTATACAAAGTGTAAATAGCGAATATAACTGTGATGACCCGGCCCGTTATCATGTGAGTTATCACCCCGTATTCCCCGTTATATGCTCGTTCATGTTTTAATATGTATATTTTGCAAGTTTGAGTCAATTCGGATTGAGTTTAGTTGGAATTGAGACAAATAGTCTCTTAGAAGAAGGAATATTTGGGAAAAGTCAACCAAATGTTGACTTGTGAGTTGGAGAGCTCGTAATCGGATTCTGATGATTCGGTCAGCTCTAGGATGTCATTTATGAGCTAGGAGAGCGATCGGAAGTGAATTTGGAGGCCCGGTGTAGTTTTAGGCTTGAATTGACTAAAGTTGAATTTTGGCAAAATCTGATCGGTAGGTGAGATTTTGATCTGAGAGATGGAATGGAATTCCGACAGTTGCAGTAGCTCCGTTAGGTGATTTTGGATATGTCCGCAAATATTCAGGTCATTCAGAGGTCATTTGGTCGGGTTTTTGATCGAATGTCGGTTGCGGAAGTTTGAATGAAAACTTAGGCTTGAATTTTCTTGGATTCGATGTTTTCCGTGTTTGAGGGCATGTTTTTATGATTGGAACAAGTTTGTATCATGTTATGGAGTATGTTGGTGGTTTTCGTTGGGGTCCCGGGGGCCTCGGGGTGAATCCGGACCATCATCCGGCGTTTTGAAGCAATGAGAAGTCTACTGTAAATTGCAGATCGCTGGGCATAATTTAAGCCTTCGCGTTCGTGTGGCATGGGCCGCGTTCGCGAAGTCCAGGCGGGTCAAAGCATCGCGATCGCGAGACAGGGTATCACGTTTGCATAGGCCAGGATTCTTGAGCTTCACGATCGCGTTCAAGGTGTCGCGTTCGCGTAGGTGCATGAGGGTGTGCATCACGTTCGCGTGAAGGGTATCACGAACGCGTACAAGGAAAATCAGGCAGCTAGGAACTTGTTCATCGCGAACGCGTTGGAGAGGGCGCGTTCGCGAAGGTTAAGCTGGAGCTGGGTATCGCGAACGCATCGGAGTGAATGCGAATGCGTAGAGTAAATGGCCCATGCAATGAATTTAAAACCAGAAACATTTCATTACAGGTTCATTTGCAAAACCCTCCATTTTGAAGCCTAAAGAGAGGAAGTGAAGGGAAATAGCTGGGAGATCATCGGGACAATGTCGGAGGTAAGTTTCGTGGTTTAATTACGCGCTTTTATCATGCAATCATGGATTATTTCTATGAAAATGGAGGATTAAAGGTGGGTTTTAGCCCTAGGCCTAAAATTGTAGAAAAACACTAATTTGAGTAGGCAATTGGAGTCCGAATTTGGTAAATTTTATATGCCTAGACTCGTATTGAGACGAGGGTTCCGAATATGTAACTTTTATAATTTTTTGAGAAGCACACTAAAAGTCTAGTTTTGACAACATTGTGGGTTTCGATACAATTTGGGTTATTTGGAATGAATTGCGTGAAATTAGCATATATTGATGCATTCTCTATGATTTTGAGCAGATTTGGCATCCGAGGAGATTGATTTGCGAGGCAAGCGCAAGGCGGATTGAAGCTTCTACCGGTTCGAGGTGAGTGGTAGTATTAAATAATGTACTGAGGGTTTGAAACCCCGTACTAGCACTTTACAGTGCTATGTTGAGATGAGATGCGCGTCTTGTGACGGGCGTGGTGACATTGTGATTCGGGACTTGGACTTGGTCCTTCCCGTTTTATAGAATACTGTGTATTATGACCGTTAGCGAGATTATAACTGTGAAATTGGGCTAATAGCCATGTTTGGGGCCTTGTGCCGATCTGTAGAGCATTAGGGGACCTGTAGAGCTAGGTGACCCTTATATCCTGTTGGAAACTTACACTCAGCCGTGAAACTAGTTGAATAGCCTGTTAAGATCCAGTACTAGATGCGTACAATGAGAGATAAATTACTTAGGGTGGAAGCCCCCCTGATTTAGCTGAGTGAGCCTGAGAGGCCAATCCTATACTAATGGAGACAGGGTCGAGGACCCGTTAGGAGGTATTATATACATATATATATAAATATTGGATCGGGCTGCACGCCGCAGCTGACTGGTAGTGGATCGGGCCGCACGCTGCAGTAGTATATATGTTGGATCGGACTACACGCCGCAGTGATATTGTGCTTGGGCTGTAGGAGCCCCTTCGGAGTCCGAGTCTGCACACATTCTCGGTGAGCGCTGGTGTATATTATGGGATCGGGCTGCACGCCGCAGCGCAGTATAGCTATATATATATATATATATATATATATATATATATATATATATATATATATATATATTGGATCGGACCGCACGCCGCAATATCATAGCGCTTGGGCCTAGGGAGCCCCTCCGAAGTCTGTACACACCCCAGTGAGCGCCATCGACGTTAAATGGAGCGGGCTGTGCGCCGCAGCGGTATATGTATTTGAGCGGGCTGCGCGCCGCAGCATTATACTTATTCATATCCTTATACATACTTAATAATATACATTATAGACATATGTATATATTTTCATATGTTGAGATGGCTAAACACCGTAGCGGTACGAGTGAGGATTTGGTCAGCGTGGGACCTTGTTGAGATAGATGTGGACTGGAGATCAGAGTACTCACTGTAGAGATGACTAACCTGTGGGGGGGTGTGCCTTAGACCTATTCAGTGATAGTACCGGAGTTCTTATTTTCAGTTATTGTTTATTATTATTACTCACTGAGTTGAAACATACTCACCCCACTCCCCTGCACTTTTTGTGCAGATTCACAGGTGCCAGAAAGCAGTTGAGCTGTCGCATCTGCTTACTCATAGATACTTTTGCGGAGACTACGAGGTAGCTGTCGGCGTCCGCAGAACCTGTTTTCTCCTTCCTTATTATTTTGTTGCTCCCATCTTGCTTAGACTTGATTGTATTAGGATGTTTATTCTGTAGAGGCTCAGACACGTGACACCACGATCGGTTGGGACCATATTTTGTATGTTGCTACCATTGCGTTTATCATATTGACATGAACACTTGCTGTTTAAGTTTAATGGGATTAATTGGAATTAATAATTGGCTGGTTTAAGAGATAATATGGTCGGGCTTGCCTAGCATTGTGTTGGGCTCAATCACGATCGGGGTTTGGGTCGTGACAAGTTCGTATCAGAGCCTAGGTTAACAGGTCTCGCGAGTCATAAGCCGGTTGGTAGAGTCTTGTGGATCGGTACGGGGACGCCTGTACTTATCATCGGTGAGGCTGCAAACCTTTAGGAAAGTTTCAAATTCTTGGAATTCTCATCGTGCGTGTTTGATTCAGCTTGAGATGTAATTCTTGAAATTCCTCCTACACATTGATGCGCGCACTCGAGTGCTTAGTTATGAATTTGCCTTGATGGCTTATGATTCCCCAATCGAGGGACAAGATATAATCTCTGTGAGTTCATGTTGGGCCAGTCTAGAGGACTTGAGGCCGGATCCTTGTCTATGGCTTGAGCACCAAGGTGCTAATTTCGCAAGCCGGTTTTATAAAATTCATGCGATCGGTATTGATTTTAATTGTGAAAATGGCCGTTTGATAATGGGAGAGCTGCAAGGTATTCGATTCTTATTGTGATTTGATACGTAGCCCTAGCTATGGGCGTGGGGAATATGTTCATTGCTTCATAGTGGAAATGTAAAGTGCACTACGCGTGGTAGTGTAAGTTCAGACTTAGGAAGACCGAATTGGTTGTGCTATAAGTATTGGGGTAAAAGGTATTTGATATGTGTTATGATTCGAGCAGGTACAACTCATGTTCAGGTATTAATTGTGATAATATGATTCGTATAGTATTGAGATTTAATGTTGCTGATATGCATTGTGATGTCTGGTTGAGTTGCGGATGTATTGTTAGGATGATTTTGGTGATTCGCTGGCAGGTGGATAGGCCAAATTACAAAGGAACTCTGTCGAAATTTCTGGAAAATTTGGGGCTTAGAAAATAATTCTGTCACCTGGAGAATAGGCTTAAATGGTGTGTGTATAAATGCAAGAGTTGCAAAAGAATTAAGATGTGTGATGGTTCGAATCTCTGCCAAAGCTTGTAAATGACTTGAGTTTAATCTAACTAGAACATTGTGGCATCATTTGAGTAAGAATGCTATGAGTGGCTAAAAGTGCTTGGGTATATGGCTTCGAGCTAAGTTGGGGAGGTTGCCATTGACTAGCTGATTGCACGACTGTGTGCTATGTTGATCATGTCTCTGAGTACGTCGAAAATTTTGGTAAGGTTATGGTGCTTCGTAGATCCGAAGAAATACTAGGGTGTTTTGAACTGCTGTTGGTAAAGAATGTTCAGCGTATTGAAAAGAAAGATAGCTAATTGTATCTGAATGTAATCATGTTCTGCGGTTTCAGAGTTCTAATAAGGCCCGAGTGGTTTATTCAATAAGGCAGTTGAATTATAACCGGTTGAGGGGGAATGACGCCCGAGAATTATTTTACGGTGTTCAAGATTTTGCTTGTAACGGTAAGGTGTTTTAAGGTTGTGCATGCGGCTATAGATGGTGGTTTCATTAGAAGAGATCAAGACTTGTGTTATATTATGTGAATGATGGGATTCTATGTATCCGTATTGGAAGGTAATGATAACGAATTCAAAATTGTAGGAAGTTCTTCAAGGTAAAGTGTTGTAGATTGTGGTACCTCGGGGAAACATCTGAGGGAGTATTCAGTGGCCCGTGAGTCTTAGACCGTGTGGTCTTATATACGAGTCTCGTGTGGTAACATGAGTTGATGTATTATGGTGCTACAGTAAAGGCTAATGTTCAATTAAAGATGAATCAGAAAGGAAACTAGGTAAATGGAACAACTTGTTAGTAAATTGGAATAGTATGAAAAAGGGCACGAGTAACTCCTGGTGTGTGTTCGGGGTAATGAGCCTTGCAGTTATGGTGCAACAAAGCTCTTGATGAGCTGGCAGTTGCGTAGCTCGATGTGGGTAAAAGGACTCAGTCCTGGCAGTTTAACTTATGCCATGTAATTGGGAGAAAGAGTTTGTGATGTGTTTAACCGTTGTTTGAAAATGAGTGTATTTCTTGTTGGTATGCAAAGCTTGGAATGTGTAAGGAGTTTTCTTGTCACGACCCTAGTTCACCAATCGTGAACATGTCGTGATGGCACCCAGTCCCCACGACTAGGTAAGCCTAACATGTTGCGGAATATACAAGCTATAAACACTTAAATAAGAAACAGCGGAAAAATAGCATAAAAAGATATGTAATCCGTGCCGCTTGGCACATACATCCTTCAACACACTCTGTAAACACTACCAAGATCCGGAATCTCACGGTAACACGGACTAAAAGAGGATATACAACTGTGGCTCTATGTGTAAAGAGTATCTAACAACGACATGAAGAAAAATGTCAACTAGTACTACTAGAATAGATGGGAAGCCTCCGGATCCGCGGACGTAGCAGATCATACCTCGAAGTCTCCCAGAAAGCTGCGGAATCACCTAGTACGAGCCTCCTCTGATGTACCCGGATCTGCACAACAAAAGTGTGCAGAAGAGTAGCATGAGTACACCACGGTGGTACTCAGTAAGTGCCAAGCCTAACCTCGATGGAGTAGTGACGAGGAAGGTCAGGGCCCTACTGAGAAGCAATATTATAGTGATAATAACAATAATAAACAGTTTAAATGATAATAATTTCTGCAATAACAACAATAAAATGATTACTGCAACCGTCTACAATTTAAGCTAACAACAAATAATCAACTCAATAAAACAAGTCCAGGACCTGTGGGAATTGAACCCACAGTCCCATTGACAGTACCCATGGGTCTCCGGGAATCAAACCCACAGCCCACATTCCAATAAATCTCAGGATCTCCGGGAATCGAACCCGCAGTCCACATCTAAATAAATCTTAGGATCTCCGGGAATCGAACCCGCAGTCCACATCTCAATAAATCTCAGGATCTCCGGGAATCGAACCCGCAGTCCACATCATTATCACTCCGGGTCTCTGGGAATCGAACCCATAGCCCTGGGATCTCCGGGAATTGAACCCGCATTCCACAAACACAGCAAGTAAAGGAATACACAGAGAGAAAAATAATATGCTTAACTATAACTTCACCGATAAACAGCGTCAGCGATTACCAAGAAAACTCAAGTGAGACAATTAGGCAACTAGACAGTTAAATACTACCTAATCATGCTTTTCTAACTGCTACCGGGTAGGAATATCGAATTTAACAGCTAAAAACAGGAATATCACTCATCGAGCATTTTAAGTAAAGTATGTGTTCAACAACCAGCGCATGTACACTCCCGTCACCTCGCGTACAAGGCATTTAAAGTATCACATAATATCTTAGGGGTGAAAGTCCCCCACACGAGGTTAGACAAGCCACTTACCTCAATTCCGGTACAAAACCGCTAAGAAATAACCCTCTTGCCGCGAATGTCGGCCTCCACAAGTGTAGTATCCGATAAAAATCAATAGAATCACATCAAAATAGGCCAATTGGGCATTACCCAATCAAAATAACTCAAAATACACCAAAACCCACAAGTTGCCAAAACCCGACTTTCGGTACGCTTATCGAAAAATCATGAAAATTATATTTTCGGGTTCCTTATCTCAATACGAGTCCGTGCATATAAACTTTATCGAAATCGGACTCCGTTTGCCCATTCAAATCAAAGATTTTCTAACATTTAGGCCTAGGGCTCAAACCCACCTTTAATCTTCCATTTTCAGTGAAATAATCACGGATTTCATGATAAACCAACGAATTAAGGTTAAGAAACTTACCCCCGATGATTTCCCGATGATATCCCAGCGTTTCCCCTTCAAAATCCTCTCTTGGAGCTCAACAATGGCGTTTTTGGTGTGTTAGGCCGCGACTGAAATGTTCTGGACTTAAAGTCACTGCCAGGCCATTTTACTCTACGCGATCGCAGCACCGGGCTTGCGATCGCGATGCACAAAATATGGGCGGCCTAATTTTCCTCTACGCGATCGCGTGATCCTGGACGCGATCGCAGTGAACAACTCAGAGACCCTACGCGATCGTAATGACACGAACGCGATCGCGAAGAACAAACTCGGCCGGCTCCCAGATTAACCTACGCGATCGCGACACTCGCCACGCGATCACACTGCGTCCGACCAAATACCCTACGCGATCGCATAAAACCTCACGCGATCGCAATGCTTCAACCTCCAGACTTACGTGATCGCACACCCCACCTTGCGATCGCAGAGTTCCGGGCTTTTCCCTTACGCGATCACATCCTAGGCATCGCGATCGCGATGCATTACCACCACACCTTACACGATCGCGTGGCCATCTCCGCGATCGCGGAGAGCAAAATTGCTCTGCAATAATTGCAGCAGAAACAGGAGTGCCTTTTGGCACAAATTGGTCCGTTTGGACCCCCGAATTCATCCCGAGGCTCCCGGGACCCCAACGAAAACCACCAACATACTCCAAAACACGATACGAACTCATTCAAATCATAAAAACATGTCTAACAACATCAAAACCCATAATTCACATCGAATTCAAGCCTAAATTTCTTAAAACTTTCCGAATTGCACATTCGATCTAAAACCCGACCAAACGACGTCCGAATGACCTGAAAATTTGCGGACATATCCAAAATCAAATAACGAAGCTACAGAAATTGTCGGAATTCCATTCCGACCCCCGGATCAAAATCTCACCTATCGTTCGAATTCGCCAAAATTTCAACCTTCGGCATTTCAAGCCTAATTGAGCTAAGGACCTCCAAAATATATTCCGAACGCGCTCCGAACCCCGAAATCACCCAACGGAGCTAGTGGAACCATCGGATTTCCGTTCCGAGATCGCCTTAACACTGTTCCGGTTACGGACCATTTTCTATCTTTAAAGCTCTCATTTAGGGACTAAGTGTCCCAAAATACTTCAAATTGCAGGGCCGACTCTCCCGGCAAACCACAATAGCAGAAATGTACTTAGGGAAACAGTTAAATTAGGGATTGGGGCGTAATTTTCTTAAATGACCGGCCGGGTCGTTACATCTTCCCACCCTTAAAAGATTCTTTCGTCCTCGAACGAGCATAGAAAACATACCTGGAGTAGTGAAAAGATGAGGGTACTGGCTGCGCATATCCTGCTCGGTCTCCCAAGTCGCCTCCTCGACCGGCTGGCCCCGCCACCGAACCTTTACCGAAGCGATGTTCTTTGACCTTAGCTTTCTGACTTGCCTGTCTAGAATGGCTACTGGCTCCTCAACATAAGACAGATCTTTGTCTAGCTGAACAGATGTGAAATCCAACACATGCGACGGGTCACCATGGTATCTCCGGAGCATGGAGACATGAAATACGGGATGAACTCCGGCTAGACTGGGAGGTAAGGCCAACTCATAAGCAACCTCCCCAACACGCCTCAAAATCTCAAAAGGGCTAATAAACCTAGGACTCAGCTTTCCTTTCTTCCCAAACCTCATAACGCCCTTCATGGGCGAGACTCGAAGCAGAACCCGCTCACCAACCATAAAAGCCACATCGCGAACCTTCTTGTCCGCATAACTCTTCTGTCTAGACTGGGCTGCACGAAGTCTGTCCTGAATCACCTTGACCTTGTCCATAGCCTCCTGAACCATATCGGTACCTAGCAACCTGGCCTCGCCCGGCTCAAACCAACCCACGGGAGACCTGCACCTCCTACCATATAGGGCCTCATACGGTGCCATCTGAATACTAGACTGGTAGCTGTTGTTATAAGCAAACTCCGCCGGTGGCAAGAAGTGATCCCATGAACCTCCAAACTCAATCACGCACGCACGGAGCATATCCTCCAAAATTTGAATAGTGCACTCGGACTGCCCATCAGTCTGGGGGTGAAATGCTGTGCTCAGCTCCACCCGAGTACCTAACTCCTGTTGTACAGCCCTCCAGAACCGCGAAGTGAACTGAGTGCCTCTATCTGAAATAATGGAAACTGGAATACCGTGCAGCCGAACTACCTCCCTGATATAGACCTCCGCCAGTCGTTCCGATGAATATGTAGTGCTCACGGGTATAAAATGGGCGGACTTGGTCAGTCGATCCACAATAACCCAAATGGAATCAAACTTCCTAACAGTCCGTGGAAGCTCAGATACGAAGTCCATGGTGATGTGCTCCCATTTCCATTCTGGAATCTCAATCTGCTGCATCAATCCACCCGGACGCTGATGTTCATACTTCACCTGCTTGCAGTTGAGGCATCTGGAAATATAGTCAACTATATCCCTCTTCATCCGCCTCCACCAGTAATGCTGTCTCATGTCCTAATACATCTTTGAGGCACCGGATGGATGGAATACCGTGAACTATGGGCCTCTGCTAGAATCAGCTCTCGAAGATCATCTACATTAGGCACACAGATACGCCCCAGCATTCTCATGACTCCATCATCCCCGATGGTAACATCTCGAGCATCACCACGCCGAACTCTATCCTGAAGGACAAGCAAATGAGGGTCATCGAACTGACGCTCCCTGATGCGGTCAAATAGTGAAGACCGAGAAATCACACAAGCCAAAACTCGGCTGGGCTCCGAAAGATCCAGTCTAACAAACTGCCTGGCTAAAGCCTGAACATCCATCGCCATAGGCCTCTCCGAAGCTGGTAGATATGCTAGACTCCCCAAACTCTCTGCCCGATGACTCAAAGTATCAGCAACCACATTAGCCTTGCCCGGATGATAGAGAATAGTAATATCATAGTCCTTCAGTAGCTCCAACCATCTCCTCTGACGCATATTCAAGTCCTTCTGTTTAAGCAAGTGCTGCAAGCTCCGGTGATTAGTGTAGATCTCACAAGGAACACCATATAAATAATGATGCCAAATCTTCAAGGCGTGAACAATGGCAGCTAGCTAAAAATCATGAACAAGGTAATTCTTCTCATACACCTTCAGCTGTCTCGATGCGTAGGCAATCACCCTACCGTCCTGCATCAATACCGCACCGAGTCCAACTCGTGAGGCATCATAATATACGGTATAGGACCCCGTACCTGTAGGCAACATCAATATAGGGGCTGAAGTCAAAGCTGTCTTGAGCTTCTGAAAGCTCGCCTCACACTCGTCTGTCCACTGAAAAGGGGCACCCTTTTGGGTCAATCTAGTCATAGGTGCTGCAATCAAAGAGAACCCCTCTACAAAACGACGGTAATAGCCCGCCAAACCAAGGAAACTGCGTATCTCAGTAGCGGAGGAGGGTTTGGGCCAACTCTGCACGGCCTCCACCTTCCTCGGATCTACTCGAATACCATCACTCGACACCACGTGGCCCAAAAATGCCACCGAACTCAACCAGAATTCACATTTAGAGAACTTGGCATAAAGCTGCTTCTCCCTCAGAATCTGAAGCACTATCCTCAAATGCTACTCGTGCTCTTCCCGGCTCCGGGAATATACTAGAATATCATCAATGAAGACAATCACGAACGAGTCCAGATAAGGCCTGAACACACTGTGCATCAAATGCATAAATGCTGCTGGGGCATTAGTCGACCCAAAAGACATCACGAGGAACTCATAGTGACCATACCGGGTCCTGAAGGCAGTCTTCGGGATATCTGGCTCCCGAATCTTCAGCTGGTGATACCCGGAGCGCAAATCAATCTTAGAAAACACATGTGCGCCCTGTAACTGGTCAAATAAATCATCAATACGGGGCAAAGGATACCGGTTCTTCACTGTAACCTTGTTCAGCTAACGATAGTCAATACACATACGCATAGAACCGTCCTTTTTCTTCACAAACAATACAGGAGCACCCCAAGGCGAAACACTAGGTCGAATGAAGCCCTTACCCAATAACTCCTGTAACTGATCCTTCAACTCCTTCAACTCAGGAGGAGCCATACGGTACGGTGGAATAGAAATGGGCTGAGTGCCCGGCAACAAGTCAATAGCAAAGTCAATATCTCTATCGGGCGGCATGCCCTAGAGATCAGCTGGAAACACATCAGCAAAGTCACATACCACAGGAACAGAATCAATAGAGGGAGTGTCAATACCGACGTCCCGCACATAGGCTAGATAAGCAGCACACCCCTTCTCAACCATACGCTGAGCTCTGAGAAAAGAAATAACACGGCTAGGGGTGTGATCTAGAGTACCACTCCACTCAATACGTGGAATGCCTAGCATAGCCAGCGTCACGGTCTTGGCGTGACAATCAAGAATAGCATAATGGGGCGACAAACAGTCCATGCCCAGAATAATATCAAAATCAACCATCCCGAGAAACAATAGATCCGCTCTGGTCTCAAAATCACAAATGGTAACCAAACACGACCGACATACATGGTCCACAGCCAAAGAGTCACCCACCGGAGTGGAAACATAAATGGGGGCACTCAAAGAATCCCGAGGCACACCCAGATGAGAAGCAAAGTAAGAAGACACATATGAAAAAGTGGAACCAGGGTCGAATAGAACCGATGCCTCCCTATGACTAACCAGAATAATACCTGTGATAATAGTGTCAGATGCAACAGCTGCAGCGCGATCAGGAATAGCATAGAATCTGGCCTGTCCCCTCTCTTGAGGGCGGCCCCTGGCACCATGATCCCCACCCCTGGCTGGCTGGGCAGGTGGAGCGGCAGCTGGAGCTGGAATGATAGCCTGCTGGCCCTGAGAACCACGCTGATGCTGCAAAGACTGAGGAGGTGCTCCTCTCCTACGCCCGGGGCACTCCCTAACCAGATGGCGAGTATCCCCACACTCAAAACAAGCTGTGGGAGGATGCGGTGGCTGTGACTGACCAGCCCCACTAACGCTGGATTGACCCCTGGAGGTACCCCGCGTAGGAGGCGCACTGGAAACTATGGGAGCATAGTAAGGCTCCTGAGGTGCTGGAAGAGCTGGAGTACTACCAACTGCGGGCAATGCTGAGTGAACTGGTCGGCCGGAATAACCCCTGCCAAAGCGACCGGCTGATGAAGTGCGGGCACCAGAGAAATGGCCCGACTCACGAGACCTATTGGCCTCTCTCTCCCCGCGCTCTCTAGGGAGCATACTCTCGATCCTCTTGGCAATGCTAACTGCCTGCTGATAAGATATATCTGTCTCCAGCTCTCTGGCCATGCCGGATCGGATAGGCGGAACAAGGCCCTCAATAAATCTCCGCACTCTCTCCCGAACCGTGGCTACCAAAGTCGGTGCATGCCTGGCTAGACGGGTGAAACTGATAGCATACTCCGATACTGACATGGAGCCCTGTCGCAACCGCTCAAACTCCGAGCGCCAAGAATCCCTAAGGCTCTGTGGAACAAACTCTCTCAAAAACAGATCTGAAAACTGCGTCCAAATCAATGAAGCAGACTCCTCTAGACTATCCAACTTATACGTGTGCCACCAATCATAAGCGGCCCCACGAAACTGAAAAGTAGTGAAGGAAACCCCGTTGGTCTCCACAATTCCCATAGTACGAAGAATACGATGACACTCCTCTAGAAAACCCAATGCATCATCTGAAGCCAAACCACTAAACACTGGAGGGTCATATTTCTTAAACCTCTCCAATCTACGCTGCTCGTCCTCAGAGGCAGCTGGTCCACCTCCGGGTTGTGCTGGGGTGGCAGGAGGCATAACGAAAACATCTGGAACCTGTCCCACTGGCACACGCTGCTCCGGTGTAACGGCAACAGGAGTCTGGGCCCCTCCCCCGGCCTGAGATGTAGCTGCGACGAGAGGAAGCAGTCCTGCCTGAGCTAAAGTGGTATACATACTCATGAACTGGGCCAGGGTCTCCTGTAGTGCTGGAGTAGTAGCAGCTGTAGTCGGTGTACCAGGTGCCCGCGCTCCCACCTGGTCTACCTGTGGCACCTCAGCGGCAGCGCGCGCGGGTGTTGTGGCTGCACCTCGGGCGCGTCCTCGTCCTCTACCTTGGCCCCGGCCTCTGACGGCGGCAACAGGGGGCGCGGGTACCTGATCATCGCGAGTAGATCGTGTCCTCACCATCTGTGAGAGAATAGAAAGCAGTAGTTTAGATTTTTGATGTCAAAAATGTCGCACGACAAGGAATCCAAAAGAAATAAAGAGTTTCCTAAACAGTTACATAGCCCCTCGTAGATAAATACAGACGTCTCCGTATCGATCAGCGAGACTCTAAGTAACCGGTCTGTGTCCTGTGACTCCTATGAACCTAGAGCTTTGATACCAACTTGTCACGACCCTAGTTCACCAATCGTGAACATGTCATGATGGCACCCAGTCCCCATGACTAGGTAAGCCTAACACGTTGCGGAATATACAAGCTATAAACACTTAAATAAGAAATAGCGGGAAAATAGCATAAAAAGATATGTAATCTGTGCTGCTTGGCACATACATCCTTCAACACACTGTGTAAACACTACCAAGATCCGGAATCTCACGGGTAACACAGACTAAAAGAGGATATACAACTGTGGCTCTATGTGTAAAGAGTGTCTAACAACGAAATGAAGGAAAAATGTCAACTAATACTCTCAGAATAGAAGAAAAACCTCCGGATCCGCGGACGTAGCAGATCATACCTTGAGGTCTCCCTGAAAGCTGCGGAATCACCTAGTACGAGCCTGCTCCTGATGTACCTGGATCTGCACAACAAAAGTGTGCAGAAGAGTAGCATGAGTACACCACGGCGGTACTCGGTAAGTGCCAAGCCTAACCTCGATGGAGTAGTGACGAGGAAGGTCAGGGCCCTACTGAGAAGCAATAATATAGTGATAATAACAATAATAAACAGTTTAAATGATAATAATTTCTGCAATAACAACAATAAAATGATTACTGCAACCGTCTACAATTTAAGCTAACAACAAATAACCAATTCAATAAAACAAGTCCAGGACCTGTGGGAATTGAACCCACAGTCCCATTGACAGTACCCATGGGTCTCCGGGAATCGAACCCACAGCCCACATTCCAATAAATCTCAGGATCTCCGGGAATCGAACCCGCAGTCCACATCTCAATAAATCTCAGGATCTCCGGGAATTGAACCCGCAGTCCACATCTCAATAAATCTCAGGATCTCCGGGAATCGAACCCACAGTCCACATCATTATCACTCCGGGTCTCTGGGAATCGAACCCACAGCCCTGGGATCTCCGGGAATTGAACCCGTAGACCACAAACACAGCAAGTAAAGGAATACACACAGAGAACTATAATATGCTTAAATATAACTTCACCGATAAACAGCGCCAGCGATTGCCAAGAAAACTCAAGTGAGACTATTAGGCAACTAGACAGTTAAATACTACCTAATCATGCTTTTCTAACTGCTACCGGGTAGGAATATCGAATTTAACAGCTAAAAACAAGAATATCACTCATCGAGCATTTTAAGTAAAGCATGTGTTCAACAACCAACCAGCGCATGTACACGCCCGTCACCTCGCGTACAAGGCATTTAAAGTATCACATAATATCCTAGGGGTGAAAGTCCCCCACACGAGGTTAGACAAGCCACTTACCTCAATTCCGGTACAAAACCGCTAAGAAATAACCCTCTTGCCGCGAATGTCGGCCACCACAAGTGTAGTATCTGATAAAAATCAATAGAATCACATCAAAATAGGACAATTGGGCATTACCCAATCAAAATAACTCAAAATACACCAAAACCCACAAGTTGCCAAAACCCGACTTTTGGTACGCTTATCGAAAAATCACGAAAATTATATTTTCGGGTTCCTTATCTCAATACGAGTCCGTGCATATAAAATTTATCCAAATCGGACTTCGTTTGCCCATTCAAATCAAAGATTTTCTAACATTTAGGCCTAGGGCTCAAACCCACCTTTAATCTTCCATTTTCAGTGAAATAATAACGGATTTCATGATAAACCAACGAATTAGGGTCAAGAAACCTACCCCCGATGATTTCCCGATGATATCCCAACGTTTCCCCTTCGAAATCCTCTCTTGGAGCTCAACAATGGCGTTTTTGGTTTGTTAGGCCGCGACTGAAATGTTCTGGACTTAAAGTCACTGCCAGGCCATTTTACCCTACGCGATCGCATCACTGGGCTTGCGATCGCGATGCACAAAATATGGGTGGCCTAATCTTCCTTTACGCGATCGCGTGATTCTGGACGCGATCGCAGTGAACAACTCAGCGACCCTACGCAATCGCAATGACACGAACGCGATCGCGAAGAACAAACTCGGGCGGCTCCCAGATTAACCTACGTGATCGCAACACTTGCCACGCGATCGCACTGCTTCCGACCAAATACCCTACGCGATCGCATAAAACCTCACGCGATCGCAATGCTTCAACCTCCAGACTTACGCGATCGCACACCCCACCTTGCGATCGCAAAGTTCCGGGCTTTTCCCTTACGCGATCGCGATGCATTACCACCACACCTTACGCGATCGCGTGGCCATCTCCGTGATCATGGAGAGCAAAATTGCTCTGCAATAATTGCAGCAGAAACAGCAGTGCCTTTTGGCACAAATTGGTCCGTTTGGACCCCCGAATTCATCCCGAGGCTCCCGGGACCCCAACGAAAACCACCAACATACTCCAAAACATGATACGAACTCATTCAAATCATAAAAACACGTCTAACAACATCAAAACCCATAATTCACATCGAATTCAAGCCTAAATTTCTTAAAACTTTCCGAATTGCACATTCGATCTAAAACCCGACCAAACGACGTCCGAATGACCTGAAAATTTGTGGACATATCCAAAATCACATAACGAAGCTACAAAAATTGTCGGAATTCCATTCCGACCCCCGGATCAAAATCTCACCTATCGTTCGGATTCGCCAAAATTTCAACCTTCGGCATTTCAAGCCTAATTGAGCTAAGGACCTCCAAAATACATTCCGAACGTGCTCCCAACCCCAAAATCACCCAACGGAGCTAATGGAACTATCGGATTTCCGTTCCGAGATCGTCTTAACACTGTTCTGGTTACGGACCATTTTCTATCTTTAAAGCTCTCATTTAGGGACTAAGTGTCCCAAAATACTTCAAATTTCAGGGCCGACTCTCCCGGCGAACCACAATAGCAGAAATGTACTTAGGGAAACAGTTAAATTAGGGATTGGGGCGTAATTTTCTAAAACGACCGGCCGGGTCATTACATTTCTCTATATGGGATCATGAAAGTTCTTGACTAGTTGAGTGCGCCGATGTTTGCGGCGTAGGAGAGGAATATGAATTTCCATGTTATCTTAGTGTGGTATGGTCGACGCAATGTGTTATGGAAAGTTGATAATGGGATATTCAAGGCTTGAGATTGTTCATATTATATGGGAATTCATTAAAACCCCTGAGCAGCGTGGACAGCTGCAGTTAATCTGAGAATCAAGCTTCCCGGTAATTAAGGAAAATGGTAATACTATTATAGTGTTTTGGCAGAGTATATGGTCAAAAGGGAAAGGTGGTGTAAACTGATAATATCTAGTGGTATTGTGGTATTCTCCTGTTGGATTGACAGTGATGATTGAGTTGTTGTTGGCATAGGAAATTTCTGAATGGCGTACGTGGTATGAATGGATGCTTGATATGTGTTACGTATTCGTACGGTGGAGAGTGGAATCAGGCATAGTAATTCATGTGTTATATATGTGTTATAGACTAGAAGTTCTCGTAATCCACCTATGCGATGGTGGTATGTCGTGTGTATCAGCACCGTTTAACGGTTATTCGAAATTGGAAGCCCTAGTGGTTATCTCATTACTTGATATAATGAAATGGAATAATGATATATGATTGCAGACTGGTTGCCATAAGTCAGGTTGTCTAGACTAAAGTGATATGGACTATGTCAGGAAAATGTCGCAACTGCGTGGCAGAGTGCATCAGATCATGCTCCAGTAGGGTAGATGTACCCTAGGACCAGCGGACGGCTGGTAGGTATTGCTTTGTCAGTTGGGCTTTCGTGGCGGATGTCAGTGTAGATGTATCTACCATTGGTTCAGCTCCAGTATTAAGGAACTTTGTCGGATGCGTTTCATGTGGCCGAGCTTGAGGCTATATATATATGGTTGTTGCAATGAGCAACTTGACTCGATGTGCATTCTCGTTGCTAGATGTATTCGTGGGTCGGGTGGCACGCCGCCACAGGTATAGTATTTGGATCGGGTGGCACGCCGCCATATGTATAGTATCTGGATCGGGTGGCACACCGCCACAGGTATGGTATCTGGATCGGGTGGCACACCGCCACAGGTATGCTATTGGAACGGGTTGCACGCCGCAACAGTGTGATGTGGGAAATATAGCGGTACGGGTGAGGATTTGGTCAGTGTGGGACCTTGTTGAGATAGATGTGGACTGGAGATCAGAGTACTCACTGTAGAGATGACTAACCTGTGGGGGGGTGCCTTAGAACTGTTTAGTGATAGTACCGGAGTTCTTATTTTCAGTTATTGTTTATTATTATTACTCACTGAGTTGAAACATACTCACCCCACTCCCTTTGCACATTTTGTGCAGACTCACAGGTGCCAGAAAGCAGTTGAGCTGTCGCATCTGTTTACTAATAGATACTTTTGGGGAGACTACGAGGTAGCTGTCGGCGTCCGCAGAACCTGTTTTCTCCTTCCTTATTATTTTGTTGCTCCCATCTTGCTTAGACTTGATTGTATTAGGATGTTTATTCTGTAGAGGCTCAGCCTCGTGACACCACGATCGGTTGGGACCGTATTTTGTATGTTGCTACCATTGCGTTTATCATATTGACATGAACACTTGATGTTTAAGTTTAATGGGATTAATTGGAATTAATAATTGGCTGGTTTTAGAGATAATATAGTCGGGCTTGCCTAGCATTATGTTGGGCGCCATCACGACCGGGGTTTGGGTCGTGACAATAACTGTGCACAAGTGTGGGATGATCAGAACAAAATACAGACAAACTGGAGAATCAGGTCCTGCGAACGCTGGCAGCTACCTCGACTGTCCAAAAGCACTCCCGAGCCGCAATAGTATCAGCTCTGCTGTGATGTACCTGGATCTGCACACAAGGTGCAGGGAGTCGGGTGTGAGTACTTCCAACTCAGCAGTAATAAAAGTAAATAACGTTGAAGGGAAGAAAACCACGCAAGGCACTATCTCATGCTACACAATACAGAACTATATTTATTCCTTTCCATCATATGTGAGTAGATTATTTAGAAATCTCAATTTTTAGCTTCTTTCTTTCATGATAATATACCAATACCTGGATACAATCTCAAACAGTGCAAGTCCGCACTCAAATCAGCCCCTCGGGCTCAACACTCCTTATCAATTTGCACCAGGAGATCTAGTCAATAAGGCAACTAATACATGTGTGCCAGTAATGTATGAGTGCTAAATGTTATGCCACGTAGTACACGTAAACCAATTGTCACGACCCCAAATCCGGTCGTGATGGCGCCCAGCACATTGCTAAGCCAGCCTGACCAATCCATATCAACCACGGAGCTAGAAGCTCTCTTTAACCCATTTAAGCAAATTAGTTCAAGAAATAACAGCGATATATATAACGAAAACGGGGAACCAAGTCCCATAATACATCAACTCCCATAGAACAAGGGTCAAGAGTCATGAGCCTCTACTGAACATGAGTGTATAAAGGTTTACAAAATACCAAGTGCGGAAAGAAATGTCAATACAAAATCAAAAGACAGTAGGAAGGAATGTCGGGTCCTGCGGACTCTGCACCTACCTCGAATATCCACAAACGTCGCCTCGCACAGCTACTGGATCACTGCTGAGAGGTACCTGGATCTGCACACAAGGTGCAGGGAGTAAAATGAGTACTGCCAGACTCAGTGGTAATAAACAAGGGTAAGACGCAGATAAGAAATCCGCAATAAAGCACTATGTAAAACTATAATCAGCTACCCTGTCATAGAATCAATCTTCACTGTACCTGTTCCAACAAATACCAATAAATAGCATAACAACTAGCAGATGTAGCTAAATGCAATGCAATGCATGATATGACCGCTACGGCGCGTAGCCCGACTCCAATTTTGGGTACCCGTGCTCACCGTGGGGGTTCAGACTCCGGAGGGGCTCCTACAGCCCAAGCACATCTCATAGAGATATTCCTGCGGCGTGCAGTCCGATCCAACATATATCTCGCTGCGGCGCGCAGCCCGATCCACTACTAGTCAGCTAATATGCAGATACAACCTCGCAGGCTCAAAATAGTTTTTGAAAACTCTTTTATCATTTTTCAGTTGGAAAACAATAATACCAAGTTCCAGAGATTGGAATTAGTATAATAACAAAAATAGCTGCGGACTAGTAGTAAACTAGCATGTCTATATGATAAGACAATGATAACGATCCTCGCGGGATCCAATAACCGGCTCACGGCCCACATGTATAATCAACCGCCCAAGAAGGGGGTTCCTCGGCTCAAGAGTGGCCATTATCACAATATATATATACATATATGCAACCATCCGAGAAGGAGGTTCGACGGCTCTAGAATAGCCAATAATACAATATCAACAGGTTGGACTAATATATAGTCTCCAATTCATGATCGACCCCGCACTCTCAAGAGTGTGCGTGTCTCGCCGCTATACAGCGTCACAAAGTGGTATACCGGGGTTTAAAACCCGCTGGTCGTCACCCACATCTATTACTCACCTCAATATAGTGCGACAACTATTCCGCAATGCCCTTGCCACGAGAATCAAGCTCCGCACGCGTAGAATCTGCTCAAATACAGTAGAAATACAACAAATTAGGCCAATGGGACTACACCCAATCAATACAACTCAATTTACATCAAAATTCCCAAAGTTGTCAAAACCCGACTTTCGGTACGCTTGTCGAAAAATCACGAAAGTCACATATTCGGAACCCTCATCTCAATACGAGTCTAAGCATATCAATTTTACCAAATTCGGACTCCATTTGCCCATTCAAAACCTTGATTTTCTAAAATCCAAGACTAGGGCTAAATCCTCCATAATTACCCCAAATTCCTCCATTTTCATGATATAATTGCATGATATTATCAATACTAATCATAATATGAGTTCATAGTTGATTACCTGATGATTTCCCTTGATTTCCTCCTCAAAATCGCCCAAAATCGCCCTTAAGCCGAGACCCCAAATGTTAAAATGTTTCTGAAATTTTCTAACTTCTGATACACTTACTTACAGCGATTTTCGCTTCTGCGGAAGAATTTCCGCTTCTACGCTTCCGTATCCGCGACCAAAGGGTCGCTTCTGCGGTTCCAGGCCTAGCCGGCCATTTCCGCTTCTGCGATATACGGACCGCCTCTGCGCGTCCGCTTCTGCGAAGATATTCTCGCTCCTGCGGGTTTTCCCGCTTCTGCGACTAGGCGTCCGCCTCTGCGGACTCGCCTAAGCGGCTACCATTCCGCTTCTGCGATCCTTCGCCCCATAGCCCTTGGCCGCTTCTGCGGCTCACCGTCCGCTTCAGCGGTGCCGCACCTGCGGGCTCAGCTCCGCTTCCGCGATCACAAGCGCTTCTGCGCTCCAATATCCGCTTCTGCGGACTCGCTCCTGCGACCACATTTCCGCAGGAGCGAAAATGACAGAACCAGAACTCTCAACCTGAAATTTCCATGATTATTCTCCCGTTTAACCATCCGAAAGCACCCCGAGGCCCCCGGGACCTCATCCAAACACACCAACACATCTTAATACCTTATTCGAACTTGTTCCAATCCTCAAAACACGTCTTACAACATCAAAACCCATAATTCGCATCGAATTCAAGCCTAAATTCCTTAAAACATTCCAAATTACACATTCAATCAAAAACCCGACCAAACGACGTCCGAATGACCTGAAATTTTGCAGGCACATCCAAAATCACCTAACGGAGCTACTGCAACTGTCGGAATTCCATTCCGACTCCCGGATCAAAATCTCACCTACCGTTCGGATTTCGCCAAAATTCAACCTTAGCCAATTCAAGCCTATTTCTACACCGGGTCTCCAAATTCAATTCCGATCGCTCCCCTAAGTCACAAATCACCTTCCGGAACTAACCGAATCATCAGAATCCGATTCCGAGCCCTCTAACCAAATAGTCAACTCCAGGTTGACTTTCCTTATTCAAGTTTCTTTCACAAAGGCTATATGCCTCATTTTCAATCCAATTCACTCCTAACTCACCCGATAGACTTTAACATTGATATAAAATCATAAAACATGTATTTTTAACATAACGGGGTGGTAATTCTCATGACGACGGGCCGGGTCGTCACATTCTCCCCCTCTTAAGCAAACGCTCGTCCTCGAGCGGGTCAAGAAACATACCCGAAGTCTCAAACAAGTGAGGATATCTGCTCCGCATCTCCCGCTCGATCTCCCAAGTGGCCTCCTCCACGGGTCGACCTCTCCACTGAACCTTAACTGATGCAATCTCCTTAGACCTCAATTTTCTCACCTGCCATCCCAAAATGGCAATAGGCTCCACATCATAGGATAGATCACCATCAAGCTGAATGGTACCGAAATCTAATACATGAGACGGATCTCCAATGTACTTCCGGAGCATAGACACATGGAATACCGGATGAACGCCGGATAAGCTGGGCGGCAAGGCCAACTCATATGCCACCTCTCCAACTCTCCTAAGTATCTCAAAAGGACCAATGTACCTGGGACTCAACTTTCCTTTCTTCCCAAACCTCATGACACCCTTCATAGGTGAAATCTTCAACAATACTCGGTCACCAACCATGAAAGACAACTCCCGAACTCTACGGTCCGCATAACTCTTCTGACGAGACTGTGCTGTACGAAGCCTCTCCTGGATCAACTTTGCTCTATCCAGAGCATCCTGGACTAACTCAGTCCCTATCAATCTAACCTCACCAGGCTCAAACCATCCCACGGGGGATCTACATCGCCTGCCATACAATGCCTCATACGGGGCCATCTGAATACTCGACTGATAACCGTTGTTGTAGGCAAACTCAGCAAGTGGTAGGAACTCATCCCACGAACCACCAAAATCAATCACACAAGCTCTCAACATATCCTCCAAGATCCGAATAGTACGCTCGGACTGTCCGTCTGTCTGGGGGTGAAATGTCGTACTCAACTCAACCCGCGTACCCATCTCTCGCTGAAATGCTCTCCAAAACTGAGAAGTGAACTGAGTACCCCTGTCGGATATGATAGACACTGGAACTCCATGCAACCGAACAATCTCTCGAATAAAGATCGCTGCCAACCGCTCCGATGAGTAGGTAGTACTAACCGGAATGAAGTGAGCTGACTTGGTCAGTCTATCCACAATCACCCATACAGAATCAAACTTCCTCGCCGTCCGAGGGAGTCCAGTAACAAAGTCCATAGTGATCCTCTCCCATTTCCACTCAGGAATAGCAATGTGCTGAAATATACCACCGGGCCTCTGATGCACGTACTTAACCTGCTGACAGTTGAGGCACCGTGATACATGTCCGACAATGTCCATTTTCATCTTTCTCCACCAATAGTGCTGTTTCAAATCTTGATACATCTTCGCGGCTCCCGGATGGATAGAATACCGCGAGCTATGGGCCTCCTCCAGAATCAACTCACGAAGGCCATCAACATTGGGCACGCATATCCGGCCCCGCATCCTCAATACGCCGTCACTATCAATGGTGACATCTCTAGCATCATCATGCTGAACTCTGTCCCTCAGGACAGCCAAATGTGGATCATCATACCGGCGCTCACGAATACGATCATATAGAGATGACCGAGATACAACACAAGCCAATACCCTGCTGGGCTCCGAAATATCTAACCTCACTAGCCGATTGGCTAGCACCTGAACATCATAAGCAAATGGCCTCTCCTCACCTGGAATATATGCCAAGCTCCCCATACCTGACCGCCTTCCGGCTCAAAGCATCGGCCACCACATTGGCCTTACCCGGATGATATAATATAGTAATGTCATAGTCCTTCAGCAACTCTAGCCATCTCCGCTGTCTCAAATTAAGGTCTTTCTGTTTGAACAAGTGCTGGAGACTACGATGGTCGGTATACACCTCACAAGACACACCGTACAAATAGTGCCTCCAAATCTTCAATGCATGAACAATGGCGGCTAGCTCCAAGTCATGAACAGGATAGTTCTTCTCATGCGGCTTCAACTGCCGAGAAGCATAAGCAATTACCTTTCCTTCCTGCATCAACACACAACCTATCCCCACTCTCGAGGCATCACAATAAACGGTATATGAACCCGAAGCTGATGGCAATACTAACACTGGAGCTGTGGTCAAAGCTGTCTTGAGCTTCTGAAAGCTCTCCTCGCACTCATCCGACCACACGAATGGTGCACCCTTCCGGGTCAATTTAGTCAATGAAGAAGCAATGGATGAAAATCCCTGAACAAACCGGCGATAATACCCCGCCAAGCCAAGAAAACTCCCGATCTCTGTAGCTGAGGACGGTCTAGGCCAACTCTGCACCGCCTCTATCTTTTTCTGATCAACCTGAATACCATCACGAGACACCACATGTCCCATAAATGCTACGGACTCGAGCCAAAACTCGCACTTGGAGAATTTAGCATATAGCTTCTCCTCTCTCAATCTCTGCAACACAATACTCAAATGCTGAGCATGCTCCTCCTGGCTACGGGAGTAGACTAGAATGTCATCAATGAACACAATCACAAATGAATCCAAATAAGGCCTGAACACACTGTTCATCAGATGCATAAATGCTGCTGGGGCGTTGGTCAACCCAAACGACATCACAAGGAACTCATAATGACCATATCGGGTCCTGAATGCAGTCTTCATAATATCCGAGTCCCTGATCTTCAGCTGATGATAGCCTGAACGAAGATCGATCTTAGAAAACACCCTCGCACCCTGTAACTGATCAAACAAATCATCTATGCGCGGTAGAGGGTACTTGTTCTTCACCGTCACTTTGTTCAATTGCCTATAATCAATACACATTCGCATGGAACCATCTTTCTTTTTAACAAATAATACCGGCGCACCCCACGGAGACACACTAGGGCGGATGAAACCCTTATCCAGAAGTTCTTGAAGCTGCTCTTTTAGTTCTTTCAACTCGGCTGGTGCCATTCGATAAGGAGGAATGGATATGGGCCGAGTGCCCGGCACCAAGTCAATGCCAAAATCAATATCCCTGTCCGGCGGCATGCCCGGCAGGTCTGAAGGGAATACATCTGGGAAATCCCTCACAACAAGTACAGAATCAATGCTAGGAGACTCAGCTCCCACATCTCTCACAAAAGCTAAGTACGATAAACACCCTTTTTCAACCATTTTCTGAGCCTTTAAGAACGAAATAACACGGCTAGGGACGAAATCGGTCGAACCCCGCCACTCAATCTGAGAAATACCAGGAATGGCCAACGTAATCGTCTTAGCATGACAGTCCAATATAGCATGATACGGAGACAACCAGTCCATACCCAATATAACATCAAAGTCCACCATTCCCAACAATAACAAATCTGCCTAGGTCTCCAGACCCCCAATAGATATAACACAGGATCTATAGACATGATCCACAATGATCGCATCACCCACGGGGGTGGATACATGAACAGGTAAATCAAGACTTCCACGAGTCGCACCCAAGTGATATGCAAAATAAGAGGACACGTAAGAATATGTGGACCCCGGATCAAATAGAACAGAGGCATCTCTGTGACAGACAGAAATGATACCTGTAATTACTGCATCGGAGGCAACTGCATCACGCCTGTCAGGAAGTGCATAGAATCGCGCCTGGCCTCCACCAGATCTCTCCTCGCCCCTGGGGCGACCACGAGAAGACTGACCTCCACCTCTACTAGACTGAGATGGTGCCGAAGAGGAGGGCTGATCCCTCTGCCGAGTCCTGCCCCTACGTAGTCGAGGGCAATGTCTCCTCACGTGGCCAAACTCACCACACTCATAACATGCACCCGGTGCCGGAGAAGTAGGTGCCGCACTCTGGGCTGGGAGGGCACCAAGCAATGACTGACCCCTGCTGAAACCCCCGTCGACCACGACCATGCGAACCTCCGCTCTTGCTCCGGGCGGCCCGAATGAGAAGGTCTAGACGAGCGACCTCTTGCTCCGCCGGGAATGCCCTCTAGATGGAGCACCACCGAAACTACCATAACCACGAGGCCTCTTGGCCTCCCGCTCCTCTCTCTCTCGGCGACGATCCGCCTCAACGGAGCGTGCCATATCAGCTACCTGCTCAAACGATGATGACAGAACTCGCTCGCCGGTCATAAGAATACGGATAGAGTAGTTGAGGCCATCAATGAACCTCCTGATCCTCTCCCTATCAGTGGGGATCATCCATGTGGCATGCCTAGCCAACTGAGTGAATCTAAGCTCATACTGAGTCACAGACATGTCGCCCTGAATCAACCACTCGAACCGGCGACGTAGCTCCTCGCGACGAGACCGAGGTACATATTTCTCTAGAAAGAGAGTAGAGAACTGCTGCCATGTGAGAGGTGCTGCTCTTGCAGGCCTACGCCTCTCAAACTCCTCCCACCAATCAAATGCGGGACCAGTGAACTGAAATGTAGTAAATGAAACTCCGCCGGACTCAAGAATACCAGCCGTACGCAGCATCTTCTGACACTTATCCAAGAAACCCTGGGCATCCTCGCCCTCAACGCCACTGAAATGGGGTGGCTGAAGTCTACCAAATCTCTCAAGACGACGCTGCTCGTCCTCGGGCATAACCTGAACCATATGCTCTGGAGCTGGAGCCGGTGCAGCTGGAGGAATAACCGGTGCAACCACCTGAGCGGGGACAGCCTCTGGCATCTGAAGTCCCTGAACAACCGGATCAGGTGTGCGAGCTGCAGGGGTCTGCTGACCACCCCCTGACTGAGATGTCGCTACAGTAGCGGTAGCTGAAACTACCTGAGCCAAACCAGAACACACTGATAATATCTGAGCAAGAGTCTCCTCATGACCAGGAATAGCAATAGATACAGTTTGGCCCTATACTGGGGTTGCTGGAGCATCAACCACTGGGGACTGCTCCTGAACTGGTACAACAGGCGGGTCAGCTGGCACTGCCTCAGCCGTCCTACCTCTACCTCTAACACGACCGCGCCCACGGCCTTTAACAGGTGGCAATGGAGGTCGTCCACCTCGTCCTCATGCTCGCGTTCTCGCCATCTGCGAGAGAATAGAATATAGAAGTTCAGTTCTCAAAACAACAAGATCGCACGACACAGTTCAAGAAAAGTGAAGTTTTCCTAAAGGTTCGCAGCCTCCCGAGGATAAGTACAGGCGTCCCCGTACCGATCCACAAGACTCTACTAACCGGCTCAAGACTCACGAGGCCTAGTAAACCTAGGCTCTGATACCAACTTGTCACGACCCCAAATCCGGTCCGTGATGGCGCCCAACACATTGCTAAGCCAGCCTGACCAATCCATATCAACCACGGAGCTAGAAGCTCTCTTTAACCCATTTAAGCAAATTAATTCTAGAAATAACAACGATATATATAACGAAAACGGGGAACCAAGTCCCATAATACATCAACTCCCATAGACCAAGGGTCAAGAGTCATGAGCCTCTACCGAACATGAGTGTGTAAAGGTTTACAAAATACCAAGTGCGGAAAGAAATGTCAATACAAAATCAAAAGACAATAAGAAGGAATATCGGGTCCTGCGGACTCTGCACCTACCTCGAATATCCACAAACGTCGCCTCGCACAGCTACTGGATCACTGCCGAGAGGTACCTGGATCCGCACACAAGGTGCAGGGAGTAGAATGAGTACTGCCAGACTCAGTGGTAATAAACAAGGGTAAGACAAGCGCAGATAAGAAATCCGCAATAAAGCACTATGCAAAGCTGTAACCAAATACCCTGTCACAGAATCGATGTCAACTGTACCTGTACCAATAAGTACCAACAAAACAGTATAGCAGCTAGCGGATGTAGCTAAATACAATGCAATGCATGATATGACCGCTACGGCGCGTAGCCCGACTCCAATTTTGGGTACCCGTGCTCACCGTGGGGGTTCAGACTCCGGAGGGGCTCCTACAGCCCAAGCACATCTCATAGAGATATTCCCGCGGCGTGCAGTCCGATCCAACATATATCCTGCTGCGGCGCGCAGCCCGATCCACTACTAGTCAGCTAATATGCAGATACAACCTCGCAGGCTCAAAATAGTTTTTGAAAACTCTTTTATCATTTTTCAGTTGGAAAACAATAATACCAAGTTCCAGAGATTGGAATTAGTATAATAACAAAAATAGCTGCGGACTAGTAGTAAACTAGCATGTCTATATGATAAGACAATGATAACGATCCTCGCGGGATCCAATAACTGGCTCACGGCCCACATGTATAATCAACCGCCCAAGAAGGGGTTCCTCGGCTCAAGAGTAGCCATTATCACAATATATATATATGCAACCATCCGAGAAGGAGGTTCGACGGCTCTAGAATAGCCAATAATACAATATCAACAGGTTGGACTAATATATAGTCTCCAATTCATGATCGACCCCGCACTCTCAAGAGTGTGCGTGTCTCGCCGCTATACAGCGTCACAAAGTGGTATACCGGGGTTTCGAACCCGCTGGTCGTCACCCACATCTATTACTCACCTCAATATAGCGCGACAACTATTCCGCAATGCCCTTGCCACGAGAATCAAGCTCCGCACGCGTAGAATCTGCTCAAATACAGTAGAAATACAACAAATTAGGCCAATGGGACTACACCCAATCAATACAACTCAATTTACATCAAAATTCCCAAAGTTGTCAAAACCCGACTTTCGGTACGCTTGTTGAAAAATCACGAAAGTCATATATTCGGAACCCTCATCTCAATACGAGTCTAAGCATATCAATTTTACCAAATTCGGACTCCATTTGCCCATTCAAAACCTTGATTTTCTAAAATCCAAGACTAGGGCTAAATCCTCCATAATTACCCCAAATTCCTCCATTTTCATGATATAATTGCATGATATTATCAATACTAATCATAATATGAGTTCATAGTTGATTACCCGATGATTTCCCTTGATTTCCTCCTCAAAATCGCCCAAAATCGCCCTTAAGCCGAGACCCCCAAATGTTAAAATGTTTCTGAAATTTTTCTAACTTCTGATACACTTACTTACAGCGATTTTCGCTTCTGCGGAACATTTTCCGCTTCTACGCTCCCGTATCCGCGACCAAAGGGTCGCTTCAGCGGTTCCAGGCCTAGCCGGCCAAATCCGCTTCTGCGATATACGGACCGCCTCTGCGCGTCCACTTCTGCGAAGCTTTTCCCGCTCCTGCGGGTTTTCCCGCTTCTGCGTCTAGGCGTCCGCTTCTGCGGACTCGCCTAAGCAGCTAGCCTTCCGCTTCTGCGATACTTCCCCCATAGCCCTTGGCCGCTTCTGCGGCTCAACATCCGCTTCAGCGGTGCCGCACCTGCGGGCTCCTTTCCGCTTCCGCGATCACATGCGCTTCTGCGCTCCAATATCCGCTTCTGCGGACTCGCTCCTGCGACCACATTTCCGCAGGAGCGAAAATGACAGAACCGGAACTCTCAACCTGAAATTTCCATGATTTTTCTCCCGTTTAACCATCCGAAAGCACCCCGAGGCCCCCGGGACCTCATCCAAACACACCAACACATCTTAATACCTTATTCGAACTTGTTCCAATCCTCAAAACACGTCTTACAACATCAAAACCCATAATTCGCATCGAATTCAAGCCTAAATTCCTTAAAACATTCCAAATTACACATTCAATCAAAAACCCGACCAAACGACGTCCGAATGACCTGAAATTTTGCAGGCACATCCAAAATCACCTAACGGAGCTACTGCAACCGTCGGAATTCCATTCCGACTCCCAGATCAAAATCTCACCTACCGTTCGGATTTCGCCAAAATTCAACCTTAGCCAATTCAAGCCTATTTCTACACCGGGCCTCCAAATTCAATTCCGATCGCTCCCCTAAGTCACAAATCACCTTCCGGAACTAACCGAATCATCAGAATCCGATTCCGAGCCCTCTAACCAAATAGTCAACTCCAGGTTGACTTTCCTTATTCAAGTTTCTTTCACAAAGGCTATATGCCTCATTTTCAATCCAATTCACTCCTAACTCACCCGATAGACTTTAACATTGATATAAAATCATAAAACATGTATTTTTAACATAACGGGGTGGTAATTCTCGTGACGACGGGCCGGGTCGTCACACCAATGTATGTATGCCATGCAATGCATATGACCGCTATGACGCGTAGCCCGATCCAATTTGGGTACCCGTGCTCACTGTGGGGGTTCAGACTTCGGAGGGGCTCCTACAGTCCAAGCACAATATTAATATCACACCTGCTGCGGCGCGCAGCCCGATCCGTATACCACTACGGCGTGCAGTCCGATCTATGCATGTGTATGCATATGCTAACATAAATTGCCATGCCCTAACATATGGCCCTCGGCCCCAATCAGTCTAACAAATAATCAAGAAAGCCCTACGGGCAACAATATTGTCACGCCCCAAATCGAGGAACATGACCGGCGCCTGACCGGGTTGCCCCAGTCAAGCGGACCTGGGTGCCTTTCATTCCCACGCGTTACCCCTGTGTTGACTGTTTCTCATTAACCACATACATTACTAATCATAATTGATTTCACATTAAACAAATAAAACCATACGAGTGATTCTTTAACAAGTTTGTAATTTTTACAACGCCCGGCATAACATAATATCTACATAATACTGGAGTCCCACAGTTTACATATCTACAGAGCCTCTAGGATACAAAAAGGGAAATACAATACTTGCCGGTAACAAGGCTCCGGCTATACCTTACAAATCCAAAATGAAATCTAAACAGAAGTGGCATGAACCACACAAGGCCCCGAGGAAGAAAGGGGCTCACCAAAACGGGCAGTGGAAGGAGAAGGATACTACTGCCGATGAGCTGAAGTGCCCGCTACTGATCCACCTACAATCATGACACGAATGTAGCGCCCCCGGCAAAAGGGACGTCAGTACACTTGAATTGTACTGGTATGTATGGACAAACTTTGTCCCAAGTAAACTCAAGCCATTAAATTACATCAACAATTAATTAAGCCAACCAACCATGTTTCCACATTTTCCTCATTTCACATAATCCTCAACATAAAGCACTTCCTACGATCAACCAATTTAACAATTACCAATCAATCACATAAAGCACAAGTAGTCAAACAAAGGGGCAATCAGTGCCCCACAGGTTGCAAACTCTCCTGCTGTCTCCTTTCACAATTTCACATTATTGATTTTTGTATCAATTTTCAATAGCGATTTCGATCGCTTTCCATCCTTATCGCCCCTGACCACCCTTATTACCTCGGCCACCCTTATCACCCCAACCCACACCTTATTTCCCCACGTTGCGGCGCGCAACACGACCCCGCCTTACAGTTGAAAACACAACAATTTCAAACAGGAGATAAGGTACTACACACAATTTCAACAAGTTCAAATAAGCAACTTACACATTGGTTCATGTTCTCAATTTCTTCTCAATTCAATATCACAACCATGTTACAATATTTCCACAATTCAAGTCTTTCATCTCTTTCCACAATAAACCAATTCTCAAGTGTTTCGTTTGTTTTCCACAAGGTGCCATATAGGCCATCATAGTCATTATTCACAATTCTTTTGCCAAATTAAACTCTCATATTATATCACTCATAACTCAACAACAAACTTTAAATATCCAACAACAACATCAAGAATTTCACACAATTTGCCAATTTAACACGAACAAACAAACTTCACACATATAGGCGATTTCACAAGAATCAAAATTAGCCATACATACCTGGTGATGAGTTTTCTTCCGTTAACTTCCTACTTTATGCTTACCCAAGCTATCTTACTCTTGCCAACCTTGTTCTTGAAGACTCTTACTTCTACTCACTTCTTTTTACTAGAAATCAAGTTCAATAATCATGCATGAGTGTAAAAATTCTATTTTTAAAAGCTATTATATGAAAACCTCTCTTTACCCAATTAAAACTGAAAATCAAAGAAAATAGTTAGGGTTTTTACCTTGAAAATATTGGGGAAGTTGAATCCTTGCCCTAGGATCCCTTGGAATTAAATGGTTGGAACAAATCTTTGAAGATGAAGAACTTCTCTCTCTAAAAACCCTCTCTTCTCTCTCTAATTTTTGGTAAGATAATATGATAAAATGAAGAAGAAGTGTGTTATATTAAAGAAGAGATCGGGTCAAAATGTTACAAAAATCGGGTCGGGGTCAAATATGCGGTCACTATGCGACCGCAGAATCAACATGCGGTCCGCATAATGACCGCAGAATTGCCCCAAATTTTACAAGTTTCTGTTAAGGAATGCGGCCAGAATGCGGTCCGCATGTTTGATCTGCGGTCGCAAAATGCACCGCAGATTTGACATGCGATCGCATATCGACCGCACATTTGACACGATTTTGGGCAACTCTCTGGAACGATTTGCGGTCAGAATGCGGTCCGCATGTCAGGTTTGCGGTCGCATTCTTGACCGCACATTTGACACTTTTTCGGAAAAATTAATTCTCTACATTTTTGAAACTTAAATCACTACCAAGGGTTCGAACCGCGGCGAGCAAGCTCGCCGCGAAGAATTCTACGCATTCCTAACACATTATTCGGACCATGACACCACAACTACTAGGTTTTATGCACAAAATTTTTACGGGGCCTTACATCCTCCCCCCTTAAGATCATTCGTCCTCGAATGAGGATTTTGAAATAAATGAGTTGGTTTTGAAAGACATGATATGCAACCATCAAAATTTTGACTAACTCTTATATTTTAGAAAAATTTCGCCGGAGTTTCCTTTGTATTATGGACATATCCACCTGTCAGAGGGCCCCCGAAACACATTACCAAACAACAATATACAACTACAACACTTTTCACAACCGGTATACACTTTCTTACCTCAACGAATGCACATATTCTATCACATTGTTACAATTGCACATAAACTAGTCACTTCAATGAATTCTTGCCTTATTTAACCATTTTAACACACCATGTACACTTAACAAACCATTACCAATCTACACTTACTATTAGTAAGAGGGAAACAACTTAGACAAGATGACAGTTACTAAGAGTAGGAGGGTCACCTAATTTTCTTCTAGGCTTGATCAAACAAATGGGGGTACTTTTCCTTCATCTCTTTTTTCGCTTCCCATGTGGCCTCCTCAACTTGTTGACTTCGCCACAATACTTTAACAGAGGCAACTTCCTTATTTCTCAACTTACGGACTTGCCTATCAAGAATGGCAACTGGAACTTCTTCATATGACAAATCTTCATTAACCTCTATAGCTTCGACCGGCATGATGGTGGATGGATCTCCAATCACTTTCTTCAACATGGACACATGGAATATCGGGTGCACTGATGACATCTCGGGAGGCAACTCTAGCCTATAAGCAACTTGACCAATCCTTTGAACGATCCGATATGGCCCGACATACCTAGGACTCAATTTCCCTTTCTTTCCGAATCGCATGACTCCCTTCATAGGAGATACCCTCAAGAACACCCAATCATCGACTTGAAACTCCAAATCCCTTCGACGAACGTCCGCATAGGATTTTTGACGACTCTGTGCTGTTTTCATTCTCTCCTGAATAACTTTGACCTTTTCCATAGCTTCGTACACCATATCTGGCCCTAGCAATTCTGCTTCACCTACCTCAAACCACCCGATTGGCGATCTACATCTTCTCCCGTACAATGCCTCAAACGGGGCCATTTGAATGCTAGCATGATAGCTGTTATTGTAAGCAAATTCTATCAGGTGGCAAGTGTTCATCCCAATTACCTTTAAAATCTAAGACACAAGCCCGCAACATATCTTCAAGCGTCCGAATGGTCCGCTCGGCCTGTCCATCGGTCTGTGGATGGAAAGCTGTGCTGAGATTCACCTGAGTTCCCAAACCTTGCTGAAACTTCTTCCAAAAGTTAGCGGTGAACCTGAGCCCCGCGATCTGAGATGATAGAAAGTGGAGTGCCATGAAGCCTTACTATCTCTTTGATGTACAATCTTGCATATTGCTCGGCAGTATCAGTGGACTTGACAGGCAGGAAGTGAGCTGATTTGGTGAGTCGATCTACTATCACCCATACTGAATCGAACTTACGCTGAGTGCGAGGTAACCCTACCACGAAATCCATATTGATCATCTCCCATTTCCACCTTGGTATTTCTATAAGCTGAGTTAATCCACCGGGCCGTTGATGCTCGGCCTTCACTTGTTGACAGTTCGGACATTTAGCTACAAAGTTTGCTACATCTCTTTTCATACCGTTCCACCAATAAATCTCCTTAAGGTCATGATACATTTTCGTGGAACCTGGGTGTACCGAATACCTGGAAATATGAGCCTCTACCATCACTCTTTCCCGAAGCTCGTCCACATCCGGAACACATAGCCTATCTTGACACCGCAATACACCATCTTTGCTGCTGAGTACAAATGCTGAGGTCTTGTCATTCATGACTGCTTCCTTCACCCGAACCAACGCTGGATCCATGAACTGTTTTTCCTTGATTTCCGCGACCAATGATGATTCTGCTCCATTATGCACCAAGATATCTCCCTCGTCTGACGCCGAGATACGAACCCCCAAACTGGCTAATTGGTAAACCTCTCGAGCCAGGGGTCTCCGATCCACACCCAAATGAGCCAAACTACCCATGGATTTCCGACTAAGAGCGTCAGCTACCACATTTGCCTTCCCTGGATGGTACAATATGTCCATATCATAGTCCTTGAGTAGTTCTAACCACCGCCGCTGTCTCAGATTCAGCTCTTTCCGCTTGAACAAATACTGGAGGCTCTTGTGGTCTGAAAACACATCTACATGAACCCCATAAAGATAGTGTCGCCATATTTTCAAGGCAAACACAACAGCTGCAAGTTCCAAATCATGCGTCGGATAATTCTTCTCATGGTTCTTGAGTTGTCTGGAAGCATAAGCTATAACCTTTCCGTGCTGCATCAATACACATCCCAAACCGACTCTGGAGGCATCACAATAGACTACAAATCCCTCTGTGCCTTCTGGCAAGGCCAATACTGGTGCCGAGGTCAATCTTGACTTCGGTTCTTGGAAACTTTTCTCACATGCTTCGGACCACTGGAACTTAACTGCTTTCTGCGTCAATTTAGTCAATGGGGAGGCAAGGGTTGAGAATCCCTCTACAAACCTCCGATAGTACCCTTCCAGACCCAAAAAGCTGCGAATCTCTGTCGGGGTCGTGGGTCTAGGCCAATCTTTCACTGCCGCAATCTTCCGAGGATCCACCATAATTCCCTCACTGGAAATAACATGCCCTAGAAAAGCTATGGACTCCAACCAAAACTCACATTTTGAGAACTTGGCATACAATTGATGCTGAAGAAGGGTCTGCAACACTGCTCTGAGGTGAACGGCATGATCTTCCCTGCTTCGAGAGTAGATGAGGATATCGTCAATGAATACAATTACAAAGGAATCTAGGAATGGCTTGAAAACCCGATTCATAAGGTCCATGAAAGTTGTTGGGGCGTTGGTTAGCCCAAAAGACATAACCAAAAACTCAAAGTGACCATAACGAGTTCTGAAGGCGGTTTTAGGAATATCCTGCTCCCTGATTTTCAACTGGTGGTACCCAGACCGTAAATCAATCTTTGAGAAGAACCTCGCTCCCCGCAATTGGTCAAACAGATCATCCACTCGAGGCAATGGATATTTATTCTTAATGGTGATTTTGTTGAGCTGCCGATAATCAATACACATTCGAAGTGACCCATCCTTCTTTCTGACAAAGAGAACCGGAGCACCCCATGGCGACACACTCGGTCGTATGAACCCTTTCTCTAATAAATCCCTCAACTGCTCCTTTAACTCCCTTAACTCTGCTGGCGCCATTCTGTATGGTGGAATGGATATTGGCTGAGTATCTGGCATTACATCGATCCCGAAATCAATCTCCCTATCCGGCGGGATGCCTGGAAGCTCATCTGGAAACACTTCAGGAAATTCATTCACAATTGGCACGGACTCGAGGGTAGGCACATCTGAGGTGGTGTCCGTTACCCGAACCAGGTGATAGATACACCCTTTCTTAATCATCTTCGAAGCCTTAAGGTAGGAAATAAACCTACCCCTTGGCACCACACCATTTCCTCTCCATTCAATGACTGGCTCGTTAGGGAACTCGAGCCTCATAACTCTCGTTCGACAGTCAAGTTTGGCAAAGCACGAATAAAGCCAATCCATCCCCATAATTACATCAAAATCTACCATCCCAAGCTCAATAAGATCGGTTGTGGTATCACGACCACCCACCGTAACAACACAATTCCTATAGACTCGTGAGGCTGTAATAGAATCACCGATTGGAGTCGACACAGAGAACGGCTCATGAAGCTGTTCGGGTTCTATCCCAAAGCTTGAAGCAATGAATGGAGTAACATAAGACAAGGAGGACCCCGGATCAATAAGGGCATAGCAATCAATAGTCTGAACAGACATGATACCTGTAACAACATCTGGAGAAGCCTCGGCATTCTGGCGGTCACTCAATGCATAGAATCGGCTAGGTCCACCCCTACCCCGAGCTCCACCCCTAGCTGCACCACGCCCTGCTGCTGCTGGAGTACGCGCTGATGATGTAGCAGCTGAAGAACCGGATGACTGAGCAGATCCCCTACCTATACCCTGACGGGGTGCACGGCAGTCCCGCTGAATATGACCTCTCACCCCGCACCCGAAGCACATCGGAAGGTCAAGGTAGCAAGTTTCTGTATGAAATCTCCCACACTTGGGGCATGTAGGTCTCCCCTCTGCTGCTGGGATCTCACCCCAGGATGACCAGACTGACGAGACCTCCTGCTGTCTGAACCAGGTCTCGAGTAACTGCCCTGCTGATGACTGTGCACGGATGGCGGTGCACTCGCGGAGGACCGAGCATATGACTGGGATGGCCCTGATGACCCCTTCCCTGGAAGTGATCTCCCTGAACGACCCATTGACCGGGCCCTGCTGCTACTTTCTCTTTCTGCACGAATCTTCAATTTCCTGGCCTCTGTGGCCCGAGCAAACCCCACAATCCTCCCATAGTTCGTATCTGAGTGCAAAGTTGCTGTGGCGGCCTCATTCACTACCGAAGGGCTAAGGCCCTGAACAAACCGTCGAACCCGGGCATCCATGGTCGACACTAAATGAGGAGCGTACTTGGACAACCTTACGAACTCCATGTGATACTCCCAAACACTCATACCGCCCTGTTTGAGAACCTCGAACTCAGTGGCACGGGCTGCCATTGCCTCAGCAGGTAAAAAGTGGTCCATAAATGCATCCACGAACTCGTCCCATCTGGCCGGAGGGCCCCCTTCCTCACGGGAATCCTCCCACATTTCGAACCATGAACGTGCCGCTCCCTTCAGCCTGTAAGAGGCCAACTCTACCCCCTCTATATCTGTAGCCTTCATCACTCTGAGGGTCTTGTATATCTCATCAAGGAATTCCTGTGGGTCAGCCTCTGGATCGGTGCCTGAAAATTCCGGAGGGGCCAATCGCAAGAATTGATGGACTCTGGAGCCAAAGGAATCTCCCTGTCCGCTGGAGGATGCAGGGGCATCATGGGATCTCTGGGCCTGGGCGGCCACTAGCTGTGTTAACATATGGATGGCTCCCCTAAGTTCTTCATTAGAGATACCGGAGCCCGAAGCGAGAACTGTATCTGAGTCAGGAACACCGGCAGGAGGAATGGTGGCATCCTCTGCCGCGGCTGGAATAGGGACACTTGGGTTTTGAACAGATGGGCCAGGCAAATTCGGGACTGGTGGGTCATTCTCTCCCACGGCATCGGGTACATGATTAACAACTGCACTTGGGCCGGCATTAGCCCTAAGGCCGAGTCTAGCCTTCTTCTTAGGTGCCATATTCTGAAAATTTGGGAACAAGGCACGAATTAGACACGAGATATCTCCACATTGCACTTTACCGCACGATATAGATTATCAAAGAAGTAGGTAAATTCCTAAATGCCCGTGTAGCCCCCTACTTATATGATGTGGTCGACAACACACCTATAAGAAGGGCACTACTAGACACGGCTCCGAGACATCCTAGGACACTTTAAAACCTTAAGCTCTGATACCAAGTTTGTCACGCCCCAAATCGAGGAACATGACCGGCGCCTGACCGGGTTGCCCCAGTCAAGCGGACCTGGGTGCCTTTCATTCCCACGCGTTACCCCTGTGTTGACTGTTTCTCATTAACCACATACATTACTAATCATAATTGATTTCACATTAAACAAATAAAACCATACGAGTGATTCTTTAACAAGTTTGTAATTTTTACAACGCCCGGCATAACATAATATCTACATAATACTGGAGTCCCACAGTTTACATGTCTACAGAGCCTCTAGGATACAAAAAGGGAAATACAATACTTGCCGGTAACAAGGCTCCGGCTATACCTTACAAAACCAAAATGAAATCTAAACCGAGTGGCATGAACCACACAAGGCCCCGAGGAAGAAAGGGGCTCACCAAAACGGGCGGTGGAAGGAGAAGGATACTACTGCCGATGAGCTGAAGTGCCTGCTACTGATCCACCTACAATCATGACACGAATGTAGCGCCCCCGGCAAAAGGGACGTCAGTACACTTGAATTGTACTGGTATGTATGGACAAACTTTGTCCCAAGTAAACTCAAGCCATTAAATTACATCAACAATTAATTAAGCCAACCAACCATGTTTCCACATTTTCCTCATTTCACATAATCCTCAACATAAAGCACTTCCTACGATCAACCAATTTAACAATTACCAATCAATCACATAAAGCACAAGTAGTCAAACAAAGGGGCAATCAGTGCCCCACAGGTTTCAAACTCTCCTGCTGTCTCCTTTCACAATTTCACATTATTGATTTATGTATCAATTTTCAATAGCGATTTCGATCGCTTTCCATCCTTATTGCCCCCTGACCACCCTTATTACCTCGGCCACCCTTATCACCCCAACCCAAACCTTATTTCACCACGTTGCGGCGCGCAACACGACCCCGCCTTACAGTTGAAAACACAACAATTTCAAACAGCAGATAAGGTACTACACACAATTTCAACAAGTTCAAATAAGCAACTTACACATTGGTTCATGTTCTCAATTCCTTCTCAATTCAATATCACAACCATGTTACAATATTTCCACAATTCAAGTCTTTCATCTCTTTCCACAATAAACCAATTCTCAAGTGTTTCGTTTGTTTTCCACAAGGTGCCATATAGGCCATCATAGTCATTATTCACAATTCTTTTGCCAACAACAACATCAAGAATTTCACACAATTTGCCAATTTAACACGAACAAACAAACTTCACACATATAGGCGATTTCACAAGAATCAAAATTAGCCATACATACCTGGTGATGAGTTTTCTTCCGTTAACTTCCTACTTTATGCTTACCCAAGCTATCTTACTCTTGCCAACCTTGTTCTTGAAGACTCTTACTTCTACTCACTTCTTTTTACTAGAAATCAAGTTCAATAATCATGCATGAGTGTAAAAATTCTATTTTTAAAAGCTATTATATGAAAACCTCTCTTTACCCAATTAAAACTGAAATCAAAGAAAATAGTTAGGGTTTTTACCTTGAAAATATTGGGGAAGTTGAATCCTTGCCCTAGGATCCCTTGGAATTAAATGGTTGGAACAAATCTTTGAAGATGAAGAACTTCTCTCTCTAAAAACCCTCTCTTCTCTCTCTAATTTTTGGTAAGATAATATGATAAAATGAAGAAGAAGTGTGTTATCTTAAAGAAGAGATCGGGTCAAAATGTTACAAAAATCTGGGCCGGGGTCAAATATGCGGTCACTATGCGACCGCAGAATCAACATGCGGTCCGCATAATGACCGCATAATTGCCCCAAATTTTACAAGTTTCTGTTAAGGAATGCGGCCAGAATGCGGTCCGCATGTTTGATCTGCGGTCGCAAAATGCACCGCAGATTTGACATGCGATCGCATATCGACCGCACATTTGACACGATTTTGGGCAACTCTCTGGAACGATTTGCGGTCAGAATGCGGTCCGCATGTCCAGGTTTGCGGTCGCATTCTTGACCGCACATTTGACACTTTTTCGGAAAAATTATTTCTCTACATTTTTGAAACTTAAATCATTACCAAGGGTCCGAACCGCGGCGAGCAAGCTCGCCGCGAAGAATTCTACGCATTCCTAACACATTATTCGGACCATGACACCACAACTACTAGGTTTTATGCACAAAATTTTTACGGGGCCTTACAAATATCATATTAGCTCACAGCTAAAAAATGTTATCAAGACCTTGTTCAAGTTTTTCATAACCTTATAAAAATGTTGAATAGCAAAATACCATTTAAAACCTTAAATTTAGAATAAAATATGCACATTGTTATCAAGACAGTGATACCAATCCCTGAAGGATTCAAATAATCGGCACGAAGCCCAAACATGATAATTAGTCCAATTCATTTCAACAATTAGGTGTTATTATTTATTACGCAGGACGGACCAAGTCACGATCACCAATGGTGCTCTACCCCACGCCCGTTATCCGGCGTGCAAGTCACCTCAACACAACACTAAGATGTGCAAGTCCGGGGTTTACTAACCCTCAGGACATCATTTACAAGTATTACCCACCTCGAACCGACGGAAACTCATGCCCGCGACGCCTTAGCTCCTCGAACCGGCATCCACGCATGTCAAAACTAGCACAAATCAGCACAAATATATCAAAATAGGCTAATGGAACATCATCAAATCGAAAGAACTCGAAAAATATCAGAAATCACGAAATTGGTAAAACCCGAGCCCCGGGCCCACATCTCGAAAAAATTTCAAAATTCATATTTCCAGAATCCTTGTCTCGCCGCGAGTCCAAACATATAAAATTTACCAAAATCGAAGTTCGATTGGCCTTTCAAAACCCAAATTTTCATTTTCAATATCTATGCCACAATCCTTCACAATTTCTACCCAAATTCATGAAGATTGATGTTAATTCTACCATAAAATGATGTTTTTGAGTCAAGAAACTTACCTCCGATGAATACTCGATGATTTCCCGTTTTCCCGTGATTTCTTCTCTCTAGGGCTCAAAATTATATTTTGGGTATATAAACCCGTGAGCCCTCTGTTATGCAATTTAACTCACTGCCTGAACATTTAACCCTACGCGATCGTAGCACTGGGCTCGCAATCGCGATGCACAAATCCTGGGCTGTCAACTTTTCCTCTACGCGATCACGTGAACCTGGCCGCGATCACATCAATACACCGACGATCACGATGCACAACCAGTCGACCTTACGCGATCGTATCTCTCTTCCCGCGATCGCGAAGAACAATTTTCCGGCCTCACTCCGATACACTACGCGATCGCAGACTCAACCTTGCGATCGCAGAGCTTCCCAGCTTTGCCCTACGCGATCGCAGACTCACCCTCGCGATCGCAAAGCTCAACATCCTCCTCTTACATGATCGCATACATAGCTTCGCGATCGCGAAGCACAAAAATTCTCTGCATTTATTGCAGCAGAAACAGTAGTGCCTTTGGCAGAAATTGGTCCGTTTGGACCCCCGAATTCATCCCGAGGCTCCCGGGACACCAACGAAAACCACCAGCATACTCCAAAACACGATACGAACTTGTTCCAATCATTAAAACATCATCCTAAACATCAAAATCACCATTTCCACACGGATTCAAGCCTAAGTTTCTTCAAAACTTTCAAAACTAACATTCAATCCAAAACCCGATCAAACAACGTCCGAATGACCTAAAAATTTGCAGACATATCCAAAATCACAAAACGAAGCTACAGGAATTGTCAAAATTCCATTCCGACCCCCGGATCAAAATCTCACCTACGTTCGGATTTCGCTAAAATTCAACCTTTGCCAATTCAAGCCTAAAACTACACCGGACCTCCAAATTCAATTTCGATTGCTCTCCTAAGTCATAAATGATCCCCCGAAACTAGTCGAATCATCAGAATCCAATTCCGAGCACTCTAACTCGATAGTGAACTCTAGGTTGACTTTCCATATTCAAACTTCCTTCAAACATGCTATTTGCTTCATTTTCCATTCAATTCACTCATAACTCACCCGATAGGTTCTAACACTGATATAGAAGCATAAGATATGTTAATGTAAGGTAATGGGGTGGAAATTCCCGTAACGACGGGCCGGGTCGTTACAACTATACAAAGCATTTATTACTTTCAGAAGAATTACAAAAGGAAACTTATTCTTTATTAAGGTTTACCCAGCTACAGCAGAGATATTATTTGACAAAATAAAGCATGTCATTCAGATCGTAAAGATAGGACTGACGCAGCAGATGATCATACCAGAAGATATAGGCACACAACCAGAAATACAAAGGACAGATATACCCGAATTTTATGCGAACAAAAGAATTGTTGGCCTAGCTACAATTATCCAAGAACTAGCTAATAATTATTTAAATGGAAATCCAATATGGAGTTATTATAACAGAGATCAGTTAATGATATACGCCAACACCAAGGAGCAAAGGAAAATAGATATGGATGAAGTCCGGAATTGGATCTTATCACTACTTAACCAGAGATACAACCAGAAACCAGAGCACTGAAAAACGGATTTATCTCTACAGAGCTATTGAAAAGATATTGTAAAATAATAGGACAAAAATATCCAGATCATATATGTTCAAAATGTACCGGAGAAGATAACTTTGTTCCACCCGTCCAAATGGAATAAAAAACAAGTGGAAAAATATTATTACATGAAGACAAAGAAGTAAAAAGATATGAAGAAGATATGAAGACCAAGCGCCCGACAAAAAACAAAGGAAAAAGCAAGAAAGAGACATAAAGAGAAAGAAGATAAAAAGTGATGTAATATGAATGATATAATAGGAATATTTACTTTTCTTTATGTAAAGAGTCAGAGTCGTAGAAGTCATAGTCGTAAATAGTAAGAGTCAAGTTACTATTTGTAAATAGTAAGAGTCAAGTTACTATTCGTAAATAGTAAGAGTCAAGTCACTATTCATAAATAGTAAAGGCCAATGAATAGTAAAGGTCATCTTACTTCTCTATATAAAGGATAAGTAGATAGAAGAAAGATATCAGAAAAAAGAGAATTCTCTCTTTATATCGGAAAAAATACAAATCAATAAAAATTCTCTCTTTCATAAATACTCTCTCAAATAAGCTATAAGATTCAATAAGATATGTCGAACTCGAAGGAGATACAAAGTCAGGTAAAATTATTTATGATTATGTATAGCTAAACTCTTATATTCCTGATAATCATCTTTTAATACTATAGCTTTAGTCATGTTATAATAATGCTATAAAGAATAATTTGAGCAAGTTTGCCATGGAAGTATGCTAAAATTAAACCTAGGCTAAGTCACTCCTAATGGGAAACAGGTGAGGCGAGGAGATGCCGTTTAGGGGAGTACCGCAATTGAGGACATTCCTAGGGTAAATGATTAGAGCAAAGGGTCATGGTAGTGACCAGAAAAATTGTTTTTTATATCCTATTATTATATGATGAATATGATAGTAAAGTAAGAAGATTAGAAGGAATAATCATAAGAATAATAGCAACATATAAAATAATGATAACATACCTACTAGACGAGATGGCAGATAATTATAAGATATTAATCTTTTATGTACTTAGAAAGATAACTGAACCTGAAATTAGAAAAAATATATGGAATCAAATTCAAGAATACGAAAATCTAGTTTTAACAGAAATAATTTTGAAAGTAATAAATGCTTTGTATAGTTCTGGTATCCCTTTTATTTCTTCTCCATCATATGTGTATACGGTATTAAGTAATCCGTAATTAAAACAACTTGTTACTAAATTTGTTCTAGTCTTAGGTTGAGCAATCAACCTATTATAACTTTGTAGCTTTTGTGTTATGTAGTCTTCTTGTGGGTTTCTGGTGGTAGTAGATCTGGGGTTATGTGATTTCTTATCTTGGTTTAAACTATTTGCATAGCTTGTGGTTTGTGGAGTTGTAGGTATTTGTTGTGGTATTTTTGGCATAAATGGTTTTGTAAATACACTGTTTAGATTAGTGTTTACATATGGCTTTTTGCTAGCTGATCTGCTTGTACCTGCAGATGTATCTAAACAAACATTAGTTTGGGTTTTTAGGTGTTTCCCATCGTCACCTTTTATCTCCGCATATTTTAAGTCATGCTGCTGACTTAGTTCCGCATTTTTATAGTCATGCTGCTCACTTATGTTCTTCTTCATAATTTGCATCTCAGTATTCATGCTTCCTACTTGCGTAGTTAGCTCTAAAATAGCTTTCATTAGATTTTGCAATGTATCTGGTTCAGTTTGTGTAGCTTTGTCTTGATATGTAATCTGTAGTGACATTTTTGTTAGTACTGATTACTTCAATTGTAAATGTAAAATTTAGTATATTCAGCACTAGTCTCCGTATTTCCTTTGTTGTAACTGAATCTTGTATCTTCCTGGTTAGCCACCATTTTACTTGTGTATTATCTGTTCTTATAATAAACTTATTATATACAATATATGGTTCAAATGCCAGTAAACATTTATATACTGCATATAATTCCTTTCTATTGATTTCCTGTAACGACCCGGCCCGTCATTACGGGAATTTACCACCCCGTTACCTTGCATTTACATATATTATGCTTTTAAATCAGTATTAGAATATATCGGGTGAGTTAGGAGTGATTTGGATTGAAAATGAAACAAATAGCATGTTTGAAGAAAGCTTGAATATGAGAAGTCAACCAAGAGTTGACTATTGTGTTAGAGTGCTCGGAACCGGATTCTGATAATTCGACTAGTTCCGGGGGATCAATTATGACTTAGGAGAGCAATCGGAATTGAATTCGGAGGTCCGGTGTAGTTTTAGGTTTGAATTGGCGAAGGTTGATTTTTGGCGAAAACCGGATGGTAGGTGATATTTTGATCCGGGGGTCGGAATGGAATTCCGACAATTTCTATAGCTTCGTTATGTGATTTTGGATATGTCCGCAAATTTTCAAGTCATTCGGACATCGTTTGATCGGGTTTTGGATTGAATGTTAGTTTTGAAAGTTTTGAATAAACTTAGGCTTGAATTCATGTGTAAATGGTGATTTTGATGTTTAGTATGGTGTTTTTATGATTGGAACAAGTTCGTATCGTGTTTTGGAGTATGTTGGTGGTTTTCGTTGGGGTCCCGGGGTCTCGGGATGAATCCGGGGGTCCAAACGGACCATTTTTGGAAAAAACAATGAGAAGGCTGGTTGCTGTCATAAATGCAGCAGGTTTTTGCTCTCCGTGATCGTGGGGAGGGGGACGCGATCGCGTAGGGTTGGGGGACTAGGCCATCGCGATCGCAGGTGGAACAGTCGCGATCGCGTAGAGTTAACCAACTTGTCACGACCCCAAATCCGGTCGTGATGGCGCCCAGCACATTGCTAAGCCAGCCCGACCAATCAATATCAACCACGGAGCTAGAAGCTCACTTTAGCCCATTTAGGCATATTAATTCACGAAATAACAGCGATACATATAACGAAAACGGGGAACCAAGTCCCACAATACATTAACTCCCATAGACCAAGGGTCAAGAGTCATGAGCCTCTACTGAACATGAGTGTATAAAGGTTTACAAGATACCAAGTGCGGAAAAAAAAGTCAATACAAAATCAAGACAGTAAGAAGGAATATCGGTCCTGCGGACTCTGCAGCTACCTCGAATATCCACAAACGTCGCCTCGCACAGCTACTGGATCACTGCTGAGAGGTACCTGGATCCGCACACAAGGTGCAGGGAGTAAAATGAGTACTGCCAGACTCAGTGGTAATAAACAAGGGTAAGACAGCGGAGATAAGAAATCCGCAATAAAGCACTATGTAAAGCTATAATCAGCTACCCTGTCATAGAATCAATCTTCACTGTACCTGTACCAACAAATACCAATAAATAGCATAACGGCTAGCAGATGTAGCTAAATGCAATGCAATGCATGATATGACCGCTACGGCGCGTAGCCCGACTCCAATTTTGGGTACCCGTGCTCACTGTGGGGGTTCAGACTCCGGAGGGGCTCCTACAGCCCAAGCACATCTCATAGAGATTTCTTGCGGCGTGCAGTCCGATCCAACATATATCTCGCTGCGGCGCGCAGCCCGATCCACTACTAGTTAGCTAATATGCAGATACAGCCTCGCAGGCTCAAAAGTAGTTTTTGAAAACTCTTTTTATCATTTTTCGGTTGGAAAACAGTAATATCAAGTTCCAGAGATTGGAATTAGCATAATAACAGAAATAGCTGCGGACTAGTAATAAACTAGCATGTCTATATGATAAGACAATGATAACGATCCTCGCGGGATCCAATAACTGGCTCACGGCCCACAAGTATACTCAACCGCCCAAGAAGGGGGTTCAACGGCTCGAGAATAGCCAATAATACAGTATCAACAGGTCGGACTAATATATAGTCTCCGGTTCATGATCGACCCCGCACTCTCAAGAGTGTGCGTGTCTCGCCGCTATACAGCGTCACAAAGTGGTATACCGGGGTTTCGAACCCGCTGGTCATCACCCACATCGAGAATGTAACGACCCGGCCCGTCGTTACGGAAATTTCCACCCCGTTACCTTGCATTAACATATCTTATGCTTCTATATCGGTGTTAGAACCTATTGGGTGAGTTAGGAGTGAATTGAATTAAAAATGAAGCAAATAGCATGTTTGAAGGAAGTTTGAATATGGAAAAGTCAACCTAGAGTTGACTATCGAGTTAGAGTGCTCGGAATCGGATTCGATGATTCGACTAGTTTCGAGGGATCATTTATGACTTAGGAGAGCAATCGGAATTGAATTTGGAGATCCGGTGTAGAAATAGGCTTGAATTGGCTAAGGTTGAATTTTGGCGAAATCCGATCGATAGGTGAGATTTTGATCCGGGAGTCGGAATGGAATTCCGACTGTTGCAGTAACTCCGTTAGGTGATTTTGGATATGCCTGTAAAATTTCAGATCATTCGGACGTCGTTTGGTTGGGTTTTTGATTGAATGTGTAATTCGGAAGTTTTGAAGAAACATAAGCTTGAATCCGTGTGTAATTGGTGATTTTGATGTTTAGGATGGTGTTTTTATGATTGGAACAAGTCCGTATCGTGTTTTGGAGTATGTTGGTGGTTTTCGTTGGGGTCCCGGGGGCCTTGGGGTGAATCCGGACCATCATCCGGCATTTTTGGAACTTGGAAGTCTGCTGTAAATTTGCAGACCACTGTGCAAAAATTAAGCCGTCGCGTTCGCGAGGGCAAGGCCCATGTTCGCGTAGGCTGGGGCATATTGGTAATCGCGTTCGCGTGGGATGGCAACGCGTTCGCGTAAGATGAAGTTGGAACGCATCGCGTTCGCGTGGAATAAGGCCGCGTTCGCGTAGGAGAAATATGGAGACCATCGCGTACGCGTGAAGGGTAGACGCGTTCGCGTAGAAGAAATCCGGCAGCTGGGGAAATGATCTTCGCGGACGCGTGATAAGGCGTCGCGTTCGCGATGAAGTAATCAAACAGGCCATTGCGTTCGCGTGAGGTGCATCGCGAACGCGTAGAGTAAAATCGTCTGGCAGTGAGTTTAATTGCAGAACAGAGGGCTCACGGGTTCTTATACCCAAAACACAATTTTGAGCCTTAGAGAGAAGAAAACTCGAGGAGAACACTGAGAAATCATCGGGTATTCGTCGGAGATAAGATTCTTGACTCAAAAACATCATTTTATGGTAGAATTAACATCAATATTCATGAAATTGGGTTGAAATCTTGAAGAAATGTGGCCTAGATATTGAAAACGTAAATTTGGGTTTTGAAAGGCCAATCGAACTCCGATTTTGGTAAATTTTATATGTATGGACTCGTGGCGAAACGAGGGTTCTGGAAATATGAGTTTCGTAATTTTTCGAGATGTGGGCCCGGGGCTCGGGTTTTGCAAATTTCGTGATTTTTGATATTTTTGGAGTTCTTTCGATTGGGTTATGTTCCATTAGCCTATTTTGATATATTTGTGCTGATTTGTGCTAGTTTTGACGTGCGTGGATGCCGGTTCGAGGAGCTAAGGCGTCGCGGGCATGAGCTTTCGTCGGTTCGAGGTGGGTAATACTTGTAAATGATGTCCCGAGGGTTAGTAAACCCCGGACTTGCACATCTTAGTGCCGTCTGTGTTGAGGTGACTTGCACGCCGGATAATGGGCGTGGGGTAGAGCACCATTGGGGATTGTGACTTGGTCCGTCCCGCGTAATAAATAATAACTCCTAATTGTTGAAGTGAATTGGACTAATTATCATGTTTGGACTTCATGCCAATTATTTGAGTCCTTCAGGGATTGGTATCACTATTTTGATAACACTGTGCATATTTTATTCTAATTTAAGGTTTTAAATGGTATTTTTGCTATTTAACATTCTTATAAGGTTATGAAAAACTTGAACAAGGTCTTAATAATATTTTTGCTGTGAGCTAATGTGATATTGTTGCCCGTAGGGCTTTTCTTGATTATTTGTTAGACTGATTGGGGCCGAGGGCCATATGTTAGGACATGACATTTTATGTGAGCATATGCATACACGTGCATGGATCGGACTGCACGCCGCAGTGGTATACGGATCGGGCTGCGCGCCGCAGCAGGTGTGATATTAATATTGTGCTTGGGCTGTAGGAGCCCCTCCGGAGTCTGAACCCCCACAGTGAGCACGGATACCCAAATTGGATCGGGCTACGCGCCGTAGCGGTCATATGCATTGCATGACATACATACATTGGTTTACGTGTACTACGTGGCATAACATTCAGCACTCATACATTACTGGCACACATGCATTAGTTGCCTTATTGACCAGATCTCCTGGTGTAAATTGATAAGGAGTGCTGAGCCCGAGGGGCTGATTTGAGTGCGGACTTGCACTGCTTGAGATTGTATCCAGGTATTGGTATATTATTATGAAAGAAAGTAGCTAAAAATTGAGATTTTTTTAATAATCTACTCACATATGCTGGAAAAGAATAAAAAGATAGTTCTGTATTGTGTAGCATGAGATAGTGCCTATCGTGGTTTTCTTTCCTTCAGCATTATTTACTTTTATTACTGCTGAGTTTGAAGTACTCACACCCGACTCCCTGCACCTTGTGTGCAGATCCAGGTACACCATAGTGGAGCTGATTCTATTGCGGCTCGGGAGTGCTTTTGGACAGTCGAGGTAGCTGCCAGCGTTCGCAGGACCCGATTCTCCAGTTTGTCTATATTTTTGTTCTGACCATCCCACACTTGTGCACAGTTATTTTTGCTATTTACACTTTGTATACTTTGTAGAGGCTCGTGACTCTTGACCCTTCGGTCTATGGGAGTTGGTATGCGTTGGGACTTGGTTCCCTGTTTTAAATATATCTATCACTGTTGTGCTTAAATTGGATAAAGTGAGCTTGTGGCTCCGTGGGTATTGTTGATTGGTCGGGCTGGCCTAGCAGTGTGTTGGGTGCCATCACGACCGGATTTGGGGTCGTGACACTTTACCTCCTAGAAGCACTTGTATTGTAATGAATATGTGGATCGGTATGGGGACGCCTGTACTTATCCTCGGGAGGCTGCGAACCTTTAGGAAACACTTCACACTTCTTGGAATTCTTATCGTGCGTACTTGATTCAGCTTGAGATATAATTTTGAAATTCCTTCCGCACGTCCGTGTACGCATCGAGCGCTCAGTAATATATTTGCCTTGACGGCTTATGATTCCCCAAAACGAGGGGCGAGATATAATCTCTATGAATTCATGTTGGGCCAGTCGGGAGGACTTGAGGCCAGATCCTTGTCTATGGCTTGAACACCAAGGTATTAATTTTGCGAGTCGGTATTATGAAGTTCATACGATCGTTATTGATCCTTATTGTGTAAATGGCAGTTTGATAATGGGAGAGCTGTAAGGTATTCAGTTCTTATTGTGATTTGATATGTAGCCCTAACTATAGGCGTGAGAAATAATTATCATATCTCGTAATTGGAAGGTAAAGTGCCTTATGTGTAGTGGAACGAGTTTAAACTCGGGAAGACTAAAGTGATTTTGATATGTGTTATGATTCGAGCAGGTACAACACAAGTTCAAGTATAAATTGTGATAATATGATTCGTATAATATTGGGATTTAATGTTGTTGAAATACATTGTGATATCTTGTTAAGTTGTGGATGTATTGTTAGAATGGTTTGGTGATTCTCTGGCAGGTGGATAGGCCAATTTACAAAGGAAACTCTGCCAAAATTTTTGGAAAATTTGGGACTTAGAAAGATTTATGTCACCTAAAGAGAGTGGGCTTATTGGTGGTGCATGTATATCTGCAAGAATTGCAGAAGAGCTAAGGTCTCGGATGATTCGAGTCTCTGTCAAGGCTTGTAAATGACTTGAGTTTAATCTCATATTAACATTTCGGCATCACTTGAGTAATAATGATATGAGTGGTTGAAAGTGCTTTGATGAATGGCTTCGAGCTAAGTTGGGGAGGTTGCTATTGATTAGCTGATTGCACTATTGTGTGCTATGTTGATTCTGTCTCTAAGTATGTTGGGAAATTCTAGTAAAGGTCATGGTGCTTCGTAGATCTGATGAAGTACTAGGGTGTTTTGAACTGTTGTTGGTAAAGAATATTCACCGTATAGGAAAGAAAGATAGCTGATTGTATCTGTAAGTAATCATGTTCTGCGATGTCAGAGTTCTAACAAAACACGAGTGGTTCTACCCAATAGGACAGTTGAATTACAGCTGAATAAGGGTGAATGATGCCCGAGAATGGTTTTGTAGTGTTCAAGATTTTGCTTGTAACAGTCAGGTGCCTTAAGATTTGTGTATGTGGCTAAAGATGGCGGTTTCGTTAAAGAAAAATCAAGACTTGTGTTATATTATGTGAATGATAGGAAACAACTGAGAGTGGCCTATGGGTTTTAGACCGTGTGGTCTTATGTACGAGTCTCGTGTGGTAACATGAGTTGAGTTATGGTAGTACTACAGTAAAGGCTAATACTAAGTTAAAGATGGTTCAAAAAAGAAATTGAGTAAATGGAGCAACTTGTTAATAAACCGAAACGGTATGATAAGGAATGAGATTAATTCCTGGTATGTGTTTGAAGTAATGAGTCTTGCAGACATTGCAGCAAAGCTCTTGAGTGCTGGCAGTTGTGTAACTTGATATGGGTATGAGGACTCAGTCCTGGCAGTTTTAACTTATGCAATGTGATTGGGAGAAAGAGTTTATGATGTGTTTTAATGTGGTTTGAAAAATGAGTGTATTTTTCCTGTTGGTATGCAAAGCTTGGAATGTGTAATGAGTTTTCTCTATATGGGATCATAAAAGTCCTTGACCAGTTGAGTGCGTTGATGTTTGCGACGTAAGAAAGGGATAAAAATTTCCATGTTATTTTAGTATGGTATTGTATATGCAATGTGTTATGGAAAAGTTGATAATGGTATATTCTAGGTTTTGAGATCAGTTCATAATATATGGGAAGTCAATAAAATTATTGAGCAGCGCGGACAGCTGCAGGTGAATTAAGAATCGATCTTTCCGATAATTTAAGAAAATGATACTGCTATTCTATTAACTTGGCAGGGAATATGATCCAAAAAGGACAAGGTAATGTAAAATGATGATATCCAGTTGTATGGTGGTATTCTCTTGTTGGATCGACTATAATAACTGAATCGTTGATGGCATAGTGAAATTTCCGAATGGCCGTCGTGGTATGAATGGACGCTTGATGTGCGTTATGTATTCGTACGGTGGAGTGTGGAACCAGGTATAGCGATTCATGTGTTATATATGTGTTGGAGACTAGAAGTCCTCGTAATCCGCCTATGCAGTGGTTGTATATCGCGTGTATCGACACCGTTTTGTGATTATTGGAAATCGGAAGCCCTAGTGGCTCTCTCTTAGCTTGATATGATGAATTTGGGTTATGATACCTTATTTCAGACTGGTTGACATAAGACAGGTCATCTAGACAAATGTGATATGGACGATGTCGGAAAATGACACAAATTGCGTAGCAGAGAGCATCAGAGTATGCTCCAACAGAGTAGTTGTACACGGGACCAGCGGACGGCTGGTAGGCATTGCTTTGTCAGTTGGACCTTAGTGGCGGATGTTAGTGTAGAAGTATCTATCATTGATTCAGTTCCAGTATTGAGAAACGTTGTCGGATGCGTTCATGTGGCCGAGCTTGAGGCTATATGTATATATATGTTTGCTATAATGAGAAAATTCGACTCGATATGCATTTCCTTTGCGAGATTTATGCTTGGATCGGGTGGCACGCCGCCACAGCTATGGTATCTAGATCGGGTGGCACGTCGCCACGGGTATGTCATTGGAGCGGGTTGTACGCCGCAACAGAATATTGTAAAAATATAGTTAGTTATAAGCTACCTGGTATACAATACTTCCTCGCTTCTGAGGAAAAGACCGTTTTGAGTATCGCTTGGCGAATGGCACATCGGTTGTGTCCTTTCGGGATTTAATAGCATAGGTTAATGGTTTCACCGTGGGTGAGGTTGATTGCTTGGGTTCAGACCTAGATCTGTGCGTGGCTGACCTTTTGAGCTTGGTAACTTGAGGTGCTTCATGAGTAATAATGTTGGGATAGAATCACGAATCGTGGCAAGGCCACGTGATGTTATGACCTCTCGAGGAGGATTCAGGTACTCTATTTCTATAATGCGAGACGCGATCTCAGTTCTATGTTATGATGGCACAGAGGAACTGAATTGCAGCTCTATTTGCTGGAGACAATTTTCATGATTTGAGCTGTCATGATTCGGGTGTGTGCAAACATTTCTATTGGAGCCTATGTTGTGCTCGTTGTGGCTTAGGCCGGTGTTGAGGTGTCATATCACCAGTGCGGTGTGTTATAATTGAAATGACCTTTGGAGTCATTTATGAATACGAGCATATTGGATCTTAGCTTGTTAGAAAGGTAAAAATCGAGGTTTGGCTCCGAAACCTATTGTGGTATCAGTTAAAAGTGAAATAGATTCATGAATGGTTGACCTGAGAGATGGGTTCGATATATCGCGTGTTCGGTTGCCGTGGGCATGATATGAAGGTGTTGGAACAAGACTCTATCTAATGAAAAAGGGTTTTTCAGTTGGTATTTGGTTATCATGGGAAATTGTGTGATTAGAGACTATTGTCTCGAGTGATTGGGTTGTTTGATACATCATATGATCTCACCCGGAGTAGTGAATATGGGTTATTACAGTTGGATCGTGTGTATCCTGAGTATAGGCATGGGATTAGCATTTGGCATATGATTTCAGAAAGTACAATGTGATTTATGGTTCAGATGGTCTGTGAAATTTTGACTATGTGGTGTTTTCGGACTTATATGAGATAGGGTGACGTATGATCACCCGGATATATGCTTGGTAAGGTCATTCGGTTATTGGGCGGCTTCTAGTACAACTTTGAGCCCGCTCGAGGACGAGCGTTTGTTTAAGTTGGGGAGAATGAAACGACCCGGCCCGTCGTTACGGGAATTTCCACCCCGTTACCTTGCATTAATATATCTTATGCTTCTATATCAGTGTTAGAACCTATCGGGTGAGTTAGGAGTGAATTGAATTAAAAATGAAGCAAATAGCATGTTTGAAGGAAGTTTGAATATGGAAAGTCAACGTAGAGTTGACTATCGAGTTAGAGTGCTCGGAATCGGATTCGATGATTCGACTAGTTTCGAGGGATCATTTATGACTTAGGAGAGCAATCGGAATTGAATTTGGAGATCCGGTGTAGAAATAGGCTTGAATTGGCTAAGGTTGAATTTTGGCGAAATCCGATCGATAGGTGAGATTTTGATCCGGGAGTCGGAATGGAATTCCGACAGTTGCAGTAGCTCCGTTAGGTGATTTTGGATATGCCTGCAAAATTTCAGGTCATTCGGACGTCGTTTGGTTGGGTTTTTGATTGAATGTGTAATTCGGAAGTTTTGAAGAAACATAAGCTTGAATCCGTGTGTAATTGGTGATTTTGATGTTTAGGATGGTGTTTTTATGATTGGAACAAGTCCGTATCGTGTTTTGGAGTATGTTGGTGGTTTTCGTTGGGGTCCCGGGGGCCTCGGGGTGAATCCGGACCATCATCCGGCATTTTTGGAACTTGGAAGTCTGCTGTAAATTTGCAGACCACTGTGCAAAAATTAAGCCATCGCGTTCGTGAGGGCAAGGCCCGCGTTCGCGTAGGCTGGGGCATATTGGTCATCGCGGTCGCGTGGGATGGCAACGCGTTCGTGTAAGATGAAGTTGGAACGCATCGCGTTCGCGTGGAATAAGGCCGCGTTCGCGTAGGAGAAATATGGAGACCATCGCGTACGCGTGAAGGGTAGACGCGTTCGCGTAGAAGAAATCCGGCAGCTGGGGAAATGATCTTCGCGGACGCGTGATAAGGCGTCGCGTTCGCGATGAAGTAATCAAACAGGCCATCGCGTTCGCGTGAGGTGCATCGCGAACGCGTTGAGTAAAATCGTCTGGCAGTGAGTTTAATTGCAGAACAGAGGGCTCACGGGTTCTTATACCCAAAACACAATTTTGAGCCCTAGAGAGAAGAAAACTCGAGGAGAACACTGAGAAATCATCGGGTATTCGTCGGAGGTAAGATTCTTGACTCAAAAACATCATTTTATGGTAGAATTAACATCAATCTTCATGAAATTGGGTTGAAATCTTGAAGAAATGTGGCCTAGATATTGAAAACGAAAATTTGGGTTTTGAAAGGCCAATCGAACTCCGATTTTGGTAAATTTTATATGTATGGACTCGTGGCGAGACGAGGGTTCTGGAAATATGAGTTTCGTAATTTTTCGAGATGTGGGCCCGGGGCTCGGGTTTTGCAAATTTCGTGATTTTTGATATTTTTGGAGTTCTTTCGATTGGGTTATGTTCCATTAGCCTATTTTGATATATTTGTGCTGATTTGTGCTAGTTTTGACGTGCGTGGATGCCGGTTCGAGGAGCTAAGGCGTCGCGGGCATGAGCTTTCGTCGGTTCGAGGTGGGTAATACTTGTAAATGATGTCCTGAGGGTTAGTAAACCCCGGACTTGCACATCTTAGTGCGCTGTGTTGAGGTGACTTGCACGCCGGATAACGGGCGTGGGGTAGAGCACCATTGGGGATTGTGACTTGGTCCGTCCCGCGTAATAAATAATAACTCCTAATTGTTGAAGTGGATTGGACTAATTATCATGTTTGGACTTCGTGCCAATTATTTGAGTCCTTCAGGGATTGGTATCACTGTTTTGATAACACTGTGCATATTTTATTCTAATTTAAGGTTTTAAATGGTATTTTTGCTATTTAACATTCTTATAAGGTTATGAAAAACTTGAACAAGGTCTTAATAATATTTTTGCTGTGAGCTAATGTGATATTGTTGCCCGTAGGGCTTTTCTTGATTATTTGTTAGACTGATTGGGGCCGAGGGCCATATGTTAGGACATGACATTTTATGTGAGCATATGCATACACATGCATGGATCGGATTGCACGCCGCAGTGGTATACGGATCGGGCTGCGCGCCGCAGCAGGTGTGATATTAATATTGTGCTTGGGCTGTAGGAGCCCCTCCGGAGTCTGAACCCCCACAGTGAGCACGGGTACCCAAATTGGATCGGGCTACGCGCCGTAGCGGTCATATGCATTGCATGACATACATACATTGGTTTACGTGTACTACGTGGCATAACATTCAGCACTCATACATTACTGGCACACATGCATTAGTTGCCTTATTGACCAGATCTCCTGGTGTAAATTGATAAGGAGTGCTGAGCCCGAGGGGCTGATTTGAGTGCGGACTTGCACTGCTTGAGATTGTATCCAGGTATTGGTATATTATTATGAAAGAAAGTAGCTAAAAATTGAGATTTTTTTAATAATCTACTCACATATGCTGGAAAAGAATAAAAAGATAGTTCTGTATTGTGTAGCATGAGATAGTGCCTATCGTGGTTTTCTTCCCTTCAGCATTATTTACTTTTATTACTGCTGAGTTGGAAGTACTCACACCCGACTCCCTGCACCTTGTGTGCAGATCCAAGTACACCATAGTGGAGCTGATTCTATTGCGGCTCGGGAGTGCTTTTGGACAGTCGAGGTAGCTGCCAGCGTTCGCAGGACCTGATTCTCCAATTTGTCTGTATTTTGTTCTGATCATCCCACACTTGTGCACGGTTATATTCACTATTTACACTTTGTATACTCTGTAGAGGCTCATGACTCTTGACCCTTCGGTCTATGGGAGTTGGCACATGTTGGGACTTGGTTCCCTGTTTTAAATATGTCTATCACTGTTGTGCTTAAATTGGATAAAGTGAGCTTGTGGCTCCGTGGGTATTGTTGATTGGTCGGGCTGGCCTAGCAGTGTGTTGGGTGCCATCACGACCGGATTTGGGGTCGTGACACTTTACCTCCTAGAAGCACTTGTATTGTAATGAATATGCAAAAGTCTAGCTCCGCACGTGTAGAATCTGATCAAATACAGTAGAAATACAACAAATTAGGCCAATGGGACGACACCCAATCAATATAACTCAATTTACATCTAAATTCCCAAAGTTGTCAAAACCCGACTTTCGGTACACTTCTCGAAAAATTACGAAAGTCACATATTCGGAATCCTCATCTCGATACGAGTCTAAGCATATCAATTTTACCAAATTCGGACTCCATTTGCCCATTCAAAACCTTGTTTTTCTAAAGTTCAAGCCTAGGGCTAAATCCTCCATAAATTACCCCAAATTCCTCCATTTTCATGATATAATTGCATAATATTATCAATACTAATCATAGTTTAAGTCCATAGTTGATTACCTGATGATTTCCCTTGAATTTCTCTTCAAAATTGCCCAAATCGCCTCTAAAGCCGAGACCCAAATGTGTGAAATGTTTCTGAAATTTTTCTAAACTTCTGATACACTTAACTCACAGCGATTTTCGCTTCCGCGGATAAAATTCCGCCCCTGCGGAACCGCTTCTGCGACCTTTTGGTCGCTTCTGCGAACCCAGGCCCTTTTGGCCATTTCCGCACCAGCGATCAAGGGACCGCCCCTGCGCATCCGCTTCTGCGTAAATTAGTCCGCTTCTGCGGAATGATCCGCTTCTGCGACCAAGAGTCCGCTTCGGCGGACTCGCCTCCGCGATCAATCACCCGCTTCTGCGGACCTCCCCATCGCGCCTCAGGACCGCTTCTGCGATCGCCCACTCGCTTCAGCGAAGCCGCTCCTGCGGACCAGGCTCCGCTTCAGCGGTCTAGCCCGCTTCTGCGCCTTCTTGTCCGCTCCTACGGACTCGCTCCTGCGCCCCCATTTCCGCAGGAGCGAAAACCACAGAGCCAGAACACAAGTCTGCAATTTTCCACATTTTTCTCCCGTTTAACCATCCGGAATCACCCCGAGGCCCCCGGGACCCCAACGAAAACCACCAACATACCCCAAAACACGATACGAACTTGTTCAAATCATATCAACACCATCCTAAACATTAAAATCACCAATTACACACGGATTCAAGCCTAAATTCCTTCAAACATTCCGAATTACACAATCAATCAAAAACCCGACCAAACGACGTACGAATGACCTGAAATTTTGCAGGCACATCCAAAATCACCTAACGGAGCTACTGCAACTGTCAGAATTCCATTCCGACCCCCGGATCAAAATCTCACCTACCGTTCGGATTTCGCCAAAATTCAACCTTAGCCAATTCAAGCTTATTTCTACACCGGGCCTCCAAATTCAATTCCGATCGCTACCCTAAGTCACAAATCACCTCCCGGAACTAACCGAATCATCAGAATCCGATTCCGAGCCCTCTAACCAAATAGTCAACTCCAGGTTGACTTTCCTTATTCAAGTTTCCTTCAAAAAGGCTATTTGCCTCATTTTCAATCCAATTTACTCCTAACTCACCCGATAGACTCTAACACTGATATAAAATCTTAAAACATGTATTTACAACATAACGGGGTGGTAATTCTCGTGACGACGGGCCGGGTCGTCACATTCTCCCCCTCTTAAGCAAACGCTCGTCCTTGAGCGGGTCAAGAAACATACCTGAAGTCTAAAACAAGTGAGGATATCCGCTCCGCATCTCCCGCTCGATCTCCCAAGTGGCCTCCTCCACGGGTCGACCTCTCCACTGAACCTTAACTGATGCAATCTCCTTAGACCTCAATTTTCTCACCCGACGTCCCAAAATAGCAATAGGCTCCACATCATAGGTTAGATCACCATCAAGCTGAATGGTACTGAAGTCTAATACATGAGACGAATCTCCAATGTACTTCCGAAGCATAGACACATGGAATACTGGATGGACGCTGGATAAGCTGGGCGGCAAGGCCAACTCATATGCCACCTCTCCAACTCTCCTAAGTATCTCAAAAGGACCAATGTACCCGGGACTCAACTTTCCTTTCTTCCCAAACCTCATGACACCCTTCATAGGTGAAACCTTCAACAATACTCGGTCACCAACCATGAAAGACAACTCTCGAACTCTACGGTCCGCATAACTCTTCTGACGAGACTGTGCTGTACGAAGCCTCTCCTGGATCAACTTTGCTCTATCCAGAGCATCCTGGACTAACTCAGTCCCTATCAATCTAACCTCACGAGGCTCAAACCATCCCACGGGGGATCTACACCGCCTGCCATACAATGCCTCATACGGGGCCATCTGAATACTCGACTGATAACTGTTGTTGTAGGCAAACTCAGCAAGTGGTAGGAACTCATCCCACGAACCACCAAAATCAATCACACAAGCTCGCAGCATATCCTCCAAAATCTGAATAGTACGCTCAGACTGCCCATCTGTCTGGGGGTGAAATGTTGTACTCAACTCGACCCGTGTACCCATCTCTCGCTGAAATGCTCTCCAAAACTGAGAAGTGAACTGAGTACCCCTATCGGATATGATAGACACCGGGACTCCATGCAACCGAACAATCTCTCGAATAAAGATCGCTGCCAACCGCTCCGATGAGTAGGTAGTACTAACTGGAATGAAGTGAGCTGACTTGGTCAGTCTATCCACAATCACCCATACAGAATCAAACTTTCTCGCTGTCCGAGGGAGTCTAGTAACAAAGTCCATAGTGACCCTCTCCCATTTCCACTCAGGAATAGCAATGCGCTGAAATACACCACCGGGCCTCCGGTGCTCGTACTTAACCTGCTGACAGTTGAGGCACCGTGCTACATGTCTGACAATGTCCATTTTCATCTTTCTCCACCAATAGTGTTGTTTCAAATCTTGATACATCTTCGCGGCTCCTGGATGGATAGAATACCGCGAGCTATGGGCCTCCTCCAGAATTAACTCACGAAGGCCATCAACATTGGGCACGCATATCCGGCCCTGCATCCTCAATACGCCGTCACTATCAATGGTGACATCCCTAGCATCATCATGCTGAACTCTGTCCCTCAAGGACAGCCAAATGTGGATCATCATACCGGCGCTCACGAATACGATCATATAGAGATGACCGAGATACAACACAAGCCAATACCCTGCTGGGCTCCGAAATATCTAACCTCACTAGCCGATTGGCTAGCACCTGAACATCATAAGCAAATGGCCTCTCCTCGGCTGGAATATATGCCAAGCTCCCCATACTGACCGCCTTCCGGCTCAAAGCATCGGCCACCACATTGGCCTTCCCCGAATGATATAATATAGTAATGTCATAATCCTTCAGCAACTCAAGCCATCTCCGTTGTCTCAAATTAAGGTCTTTCTGTTTGAACAAGTGCTGGAGACTACGATGGTCGGTATACACCTCACAAGACACACCGTACAAATAGTGCCTCCAAATCTTCAATGCATGAACAATGGCGGCTAGCTCCAAGTCATGAACCAGGGTAGTTCTTCTCATGTGGCTTCAACTGCCGAGAAGCATAAGCAATTACCTTACCTTCCTGCATCAACACACAACCTATCCCCACTCTCGAGGCATCACAATAAACGGTATATGAACCTGAAGCTGATGGCAATACTAACACTAGAGCTGTGGTCAAAGCTGTCTTGAGCTTCTGAAAGCTCTCCTCGCACTCATCCGACCACACGAATGGTGCACCCTTCTGGGTCAATTTAGTCAATGAAGAAGCAATGGATGAAAATCCCTGAACAAGCTGGCGATAATATCCCGCCAAACCAAGAAAACTCCTGATCTCTGTAGCTGAGGTCGGTCTAGGCCAACTCTGTACCGCCTCTATCTTTTTCTGATCAACCTGAATACCATCACGAGACACCACATGTCCCAGAAATGCTACGGACTCGAGCCAAAACTTGCACTTGGAGAATTTAGCATATAGTTTCTCCTCCCTCAATCTCTGCAACACAATACTCAAATGCTGAGCATGCTCCTCCCTGACTACGGGAGTAGACTAGAATGTCATCAATGAACACAATCACAAATGAATCCAAATAAGGCCCGAACACACTGTTCATCAGATGCATAAATGCTGCTGGGGCGTTGGTCAGCCCAAACGACATCACAAGAAACTCATAATGACCATATCGGGTCCTGAATGCAGTCTTCATAATATCCGAGTCCCTGATCTTCAGTTGATGATAGCCTGAACGAAGATCAATCTTAGAAAACACCCTCGCACCATGTAACCGATCAAACAAATCATCTATGCGCGGTAGAGGGTACTTGTTCTTCACTGTCACTTTGTTCAATTGCCTATAATCAATACACATTCGCATGGAACCATCTTTCTTTTTAACAAATAATACCGGCGCACCCCACGGAGACACACTAGGGCGGATGAAACCCTTATCCAGAAGCTCTTGAAGCTCCTCTTTCAGTTCTTTCAACTCAGCTGGTGCCATCCGATAAGGAGGAACGGATATAAGGCTGAGTGCCCGGCACCAAGTCAATGCCAAAATCAATATCCCTGTCCGGCGGCATGCCCGGCAGGTCTTAGGGAAATACATCTGGAAAGTCCCTCACAACAGGTACAGAATCAATGCTAGGAGACTCAGCTCCCACATCTATCACAAAAGCTAAATACGATAAACACCCTTTTTTCAACCATCTTCTGAGCTTTTAGGAACGAAATAACACGGCTAGGGACGAAATCGGTCGAACCCCGCCACTCAATCCGAGAAATACCAGGAATGGCCAACGTAACTGTCTTAGCATGACAGTCCAATATAGCATGATACGGAGACAACCAGTCCATACCCAATATAACATCAAAGTCCACCATCCCCAACAATAACAAATCGGCCTGGGTCTCCAGACCCCCAATAGATATAACACAGGATCTATAGACATGATCCACAACAATCGTATCACCCACGGGGGTGGATACATGAACAGGTAAATCAAGACTACCACGAGTCGCACCCAAATGATGTGCATAATAAGAGGACACGTAAGAATATGTGGACCCTGGATCAAATAGAATAGAGGCATCTCTGTGACAGACAGAAATGATACCTGTAATCACAGCATCGGAGGAAACTGCATCACGCCTATCAGGAAGTGCATAGAATCGCGCCTGGCCTCCACCAGATCTCTCCTCGCCCCTGGGGCGACCACGAGAAGACTGACCTCCACCTCTACTAGGCTGAGATGGTGCTGAAGAGGAGGGCTGATCCCTCTGCTGAGTCCTGCCCCTACGTAGTCGAGGGCACTGTCTCCTCATGTGGCCAAACTCACCACACTCATAACATGCACCTGGTGCTGGAGACTGGGCTGGGAGGGCACCAAGCGATGACTGACCCTGCTGAAACCCCTGTCGACCACGACCATAAGAACCTCCGCTCTGCTCTGGGCGGCCTGAATGAGAAGGTCCAGATGAGCGACCTCTGCTCTGCTGGGAATGCCCTCTAGATGGAGCACCACTGAAACTGCCAGAACCACGAGGCCTCTTGGCCTCCCGCTCTCTCTCTCTCGGCGACGATCCGCCTCGATGGAGCGTGCCATATCGGCAACCTGCTCAAACGATGATGACAGAACTCGCTCGCTGGTCATAACAATACGGATAGAGTAGTTGAGGCCATCAATGAACCTCCCGATCCTCTCCCTATCGGTGGGGATCATCCATGTGGCATGCCTAGCCAGCCGAGTGAATCTAAGCCCATACGGGTCACGGACATGTCGCCTCGAATCAACCACTCGAGCCGGCGACGTAGCTCCTTGCGACGAGACCGAGGTACATATTTCTCTAGAAAGAGAGTAGAGAACTGCTGCCATGTGAGAGGTGTCGCTCCTGCAGCAGGCCTACGCCTCTCAAACTCCTCCCACCAATCAAATGCGGGACCGGTGAACTGAAATGTAGTAAATGAAACTCCGCCGGACTCAAGAATACCAGCCGTACGCAGCATCTTCTGACACTTATCCAAGAAACCCCGGGCATCCTCGCCCTCGGCGCCACTGAAATGGGGTGGCTGAAGTCCGCCAAATCTCTCAAGACGACGTCGCTCGTCATCGGGCATAACCCTGAACCATATGCTCTGGAGCTGGAGCTGGTGCGGCTGGAGGAATAACCGGTGCAACCACCTGAGCGAGTGACCGCCTCTGGCGTCCGAAGTCCCCGAACAACCGGGTCGGGTGTGCGAGCTGCGGGGTCTGCCGACCACCCCCGACCGAGATGTCGCTACAATAGCGGTAGGCTGAAACTACCCGAGCCAAACCGGAACACACCGATAATATTTGAGCAAGAGTCTCCGAAGACCGGGAATAGCAATAGATATAGTCCGGCCCTGAGCCGGGGCTGCCGGGGCATCGACCACCGAGGGCTGCTCTCGAGCCGGTACAACGGGCGGGTCGGTCGGCACTGCCTCGGCCGCCCTACCTCTACCTCTAGCACGACCGCGCCCACCGGCAATGGAGGTCGTCCACCTCGTCCCGATGCTCGCATTCTCGCCATCTGTGAGAGAATAGAATATAGAAGTTCAATTCTCAGAACAACAAGATCGCACGACAGAGTTCAAGAAAAGTGAAGTTTTCCTAAAGGTTCGCGGCCTCCCGAGGATAAGTACAGGCGTCCCCGTACCGATCCACAAGACCCTACTAACCGGCTCAAGACTCATGAAGCCTAGTAAACCTAGGCTCTGATACCAACTTGTCACGACCCCAAATCCGGTCGTGATGGCGCCCAGCACATTACTAAGCCAGCCTGACCAATCAATATCAACCACGGAGCTTGAAGCTCACTTTAGCCCATTTAGGCATATTAATTCACGAAATAACAGCGATACATATAACGAAAACGGGGAACCAAGTCCCACAATACATTAACTCCCATAGACCAAGGGTCAAGAGTCATGAGCCTCTACTGAACATGAGTGTATAAAGGTTTACAAGATACCAAGTGCGGAAAGAAAAGTCAATACAAAATCAAGACAGTAAGAAGGAATATCGGGTCCTGCGGACTCTGCAGCTACCTCGAATATCCACAAACGTCGCCTCGCACGGCTACTGGATCACTGCTGAGAGGTACCTGGATCTGCACACAAGGTGCAGGGAGTAAAATGAGTACTGCCAGACTCAGTGGTAATAAACAAGGGTAAGACAGCGAGATAAGAAATCCGCAATAAAGCACTATGTAAAGCTGTAGTCAAATACCCTGTCACAGAATTAATATCAACTGTACCTGTACCATCAAATACCAATAAATAGCATAACAGCTAGCAGATGTAGCTAAATGCAATGCAATGCATGATATGACCGCTACGGCGCGTAGCTCGACTCCAATTTTGGGTACCCGTGCTCACTGTGGGGGTTCAGACTCCGGAGGGGCTCCTACAGCCCAAGCACATCTCATAGAGATTTACTGCGGTGTGCAGCCCGATACAACATATATATATCTCGCTGCGGCGCGCAGCCCGATCCACTACTAGTCGGCTAATATGCAGATACAGCCTCGCAAGCTCAAAAGTAGTTTTTGAAAACTCTTTTATCATTTTTCAGTTGGAAAATAGTAATATCAAGTTCCAGAGATTGGAATTAGCATAATAACAGAAATAGCTGCGGACTAGTAGTAAACTAGCATGTCTATATGATAAGACAATGATAACGATCCTCGCGGGATCCAATAAGTGGCTCACGGCCCACAAGTATACTCAACCACCCAAGAAGGGGGTTCAACGGCTCGAGAATAGCCAATAATACAGTATCAACAGGTCGGACTAATATATAGTCTCCAGTTCATGATCGACCCCGCACTCTCAAGAGTGTGCGTGTCTCGCCGCTATACAGCATCACAAAGTGGTATACCGGGGTTTCGAACCCGCTGGTCATCACCCACATCTATTACTCACCTCAATACAGCGTGACGACTATTCCGCAATGCCCTTGCCACGAGAATCGAGCTCCGCACGTGTAGAATCTGATCAAATACAGTAGAAATACAACAAATTAGGCCAATGGGACGACACCCAATCAACAACAACAACAACAACAACTACCCAGTATGTTCCCACAAAGTGGGGTCTGGGGAGGGTAATACGTACACAGGCCTTACCCCTACCCGAAAGGGTAGAGAGGCTGTTTCCGGCCAACCCTCGGCTCAGAAAAAGAGAGAGAAACGACACCCAATCAATATAACTCAATTTACATCAAAATTCCCAAAGTTGTCAAAACCCGACTTTTGGTACGCTTCTCGAAAAATTACGAAAGTCACATATTCGGAATCCTCATCTCGATACGAGTCTAAGCATATCAATTTTACCAAATTCGGACTCCATTTGCCCATTCAAAACCTTGTTTTTCTAAAGTTCAAGCCTAGGGCTAAATCCTCCATAAATTACCCCAAATTCCTCCATTTTCATGATATAATTGCATAATATTATCAATACTAATCATAATTTAAGTCCATAGTTGATTACCTGATGATTTCCCTTGAATTTCTCTTCAAAATCGCCCAAATCGCCTCTAAAGCCGAGACCCAAATGTGTGAAATGTTTCTGAAATTTTTCTAACTTCTGATACACTTAACTCACAGCGATTTTCGCTTCTGCGGATAAAACTCCGCCCCTGCGGAACCGCTTCTGCGACCTTTTGGTCGCTTCTGCGAACCCAGGCCCTTTTGGCCATTTCCGCACCAGCGATCAAGGGACCGCCCCTGCGCATCCGCTTCTGCGTAAATTAGTCCGCTTCTGCGGAATGATCCGCTTCTGCGACCAAGAGTCCGCTTCGGCGGACTCGCCTCCGCGATCAATCACCCGCTTCTGCGGACCTCCCCATCGCGCCTCAGGACCGCTTCTGCGATCGCCCACTCGCTTCAGCGAAGCCGCTCCTGCGGACCAGGCGCCGCTTCAGCGGTCTAGCCCACTTCTGCGCCTTCTTGTCCGCTCCTGCGGACTCGCTCCTGCGCCCCTATTTCCGCAGGAGCGAAAACCACAGAACCAGAACACAAGTCTGCAATTTTCCACATTTTTCTCCCGTTTAACCATCCGGAATCACCCCGAGGCACCCGGGACTCCAACAAAAACCACCAACATACCCCAAAACACGATACGAACTTGTTCAAATCATAACAACACCATCCTAAACATTAAAATCACCAATTACACACGGATTCAAGCCTAAATTCCTTCAAACATTCCGAATTACACAATCAATCAAAAACCCGACCAAACGACGTACGAATGACCTGAAATTTTGCAGGCACATCCAAAATCACCTAACGGAGCTACTGCAACTGTCGGAATTCCATTCCGACCCCCGGATCAAAATTTCACCTACCGTTCGGATTTCACTAAAATTCAACCTTAGCCAATTCAAGCCTATTTCTACACCGGGCCTCCAAATTCAATTCCGATCGCTACCCTAAGTCACAAATCACCTCCCGGAACTAACCGAATCATCAGAATCCGATTCCGAGCCCTCTAACCAAATAGTCAACTCCAGGTTGACTTTCCTTATTCAAGTTTCCTTCTAAAAGGCTATTTGCCTCATTTTCAATCCAATTTACTCCTAACTCACCCGATAGACTCTAACACTGATATAAAATCATAAAACATGTATTTACAACATAACGGGGTGGTAATTCTCGTGACGACGGGCCGGGTCATCACACCATCGCGATCGCATGAGCATCTACGCGATCGCTTACAAGAGAAATGGGGTCCAGGGAAAATTGTTCTATGCGATCGCAGGAAGAGAGACGCGATCGCGTGAAGCCGGATGTTTGAACATCGCGATCGCGTGAGGCGAGGCGCGATCGCGTGAGTCTGGATTTTTGAACATCGCGATCGTGTGAGGCGAGTCGCGATCGCGTAAGGTAAATGGGTCTGGCAGAGAATTAAATCACAGAACAGAGGGGTTACGGGTTCCTTAACCCAAAACTCAATTTTGAGCCCTAGAGAGAAGAAAACTCGAGGAAATCACTGAGGAATCATCGGGTATTCGTCGGAGGTAAGATTCATGACTCAAAAACATCATTTTATGGTAGTATTAACATCAATCTTCATGAAATTGGGTAGAAATCTTGAAGAAATGTGGCCTAAATATTGAAAACGGGATTTTTGGATTTGGAAGGCCATTTGAACTCCGATTTCGATAAATTTTATATGCACGGACTCGTGGCGAGATGAGGGTCGCGCTGGTACTAATTTCGGAATTTTCCGAGCAGTGGGCCCGGGGTCGGGTTTTACCAACTTGGTGTATTTATGCGAATTTCATGTAAATTGAAATGGGTTATGATTCTTTGACCCGTATTTGATATAATTATTGTGATTTGACTAGATTCTACGCACGAAGGAGCTAAATTAAAAGGAAAAGGCATCGCGGACGAGTCTACGACCGGCTAGAGGTGAGTAGTTTGTGTATATGGTAGCCTGAGGGTTCGAAACCCCGGCTTAGCACATTGTGACGCTAGTAGGGCGTGGATCGCACACCGTGGCAGGTGCGGGATTGATTGTGACTAGGGATTGAGACTTGGTCCGTCCCGGATGTGAATAATATGTTGTTAGTGTTGGAAATACACTGTATTTGACATATTTGTGGGCTGTAAGCCTTGTTTGGGGCCTTATGCCGACCTGTAGTGTCCTTAGAGGACAATAATTATGTGATAACTATAATTGCTTAAATCACTTATCTCAGTCTTGGAAATTGAAATCACCTTTTTGAAATGCTAAGTCACCGGCTTTTGCAAATTTAATAAAGTTAAAGTATTTTTTTTATAAATTATGAATTGAAAACTGGAATTAAGAAAAATGAACTGTTTTGTGACTTAATTGCTTATTGTGGACTGAGCATGGGATCGGGCTGCACGCCGCAGTGGTTGATATGAGGATCGGGCTGCACGCCGCAGCAGTATTGCGCTTGGGCTGTAGGAGCCCCTCCGGAGTCTGTACACACCCCCAGTGAGCGCCGTCGACGTTAAATTGGATCGGGCTACACGCCGTAGCGGTTATGTGCATTGCATTGCATCTTTATTTGTTAAATTACTCTGTGGTAGCTGAATTGTACTGTTGATGCTAGTTCGTAGGAGATTTGGACTGTAGTGTAGCTTCATATTGTGGTATTTTGTGAATTTCTTATTTTCAGCTACTTGTATATATTTATTACTCACTGAGTACTTAGTACTCACCCCTACTCCCTGCACCTTTTGTGTGCGGACTCAGGTACTCAGGAGCAGTAGACAGGCATTTCCAGCATATTCAGTGTCATATCGAGTTGCTGAGGTAGCTGCCTACGTTCGCAGAACCTAGCTTCTCCTCTCCTTTCCAGTTGTTATTTGTATTTTGTATTCAGATTTGAGTATTTCTATACAGTACTCTCTATTCTTGTTGGGTTTTGCTAGAGGCTCTAGACTTGTGACTCCGGATCTTTGGGAGTGTCAGTATTTCGTTCATTATTATTATTATTGGAGTTCTTAAACTCATATATTCTTCTTGGGTTGTCCATTTGGGACTGGTATTAGATGAAATCAGTAATTGTTGGTCTGGCTGGCCTAGCTTGATTGTTGGGCGCCATCACGACCGGATTTTGGGTCGTGACATTTCCCATTTTATCTCCGGGTTTGTGAATGTTCCTGAATAGTACCTGCAATGATGTTCTATTTTTTCTTTATCATACCTGTATTTTAGTACTCCTCCATAGCTTTTTTCACTTGCGTCCGATTCTACTATATATATAAATTTTTTATTTTCATCTGGGAAGTATAGTTTTGGTAGATTTTTACATATTTGTTTAACTTTTCTTACTTGTTTTTTATCTTCTTCACTAAAGTGATACTCTATATATGTTTTTTAGATTTTTCTGCAATGGTTTTAAAGTCTCTGCTAATTTACCAAATTGGGGGGTTGGGTCGGGTATATCTGTCCTTTGTATTTCTGGTTGTGTGCCTATATCTTCTGGTATGATCATCTGCTGTTTCAGTCCTATCTTTACGATCTGAATGACATGCTTTATTTCGTCGAATAATATCTCTTCTGTAGCTGGGTAGACCTTAATGAAAAATAAGTTTCCTTTTGTAATTCTTTTGAAAGTAATAAATGCTTTGTATAGTTCTGGTATCCCTTTTATTTCTTCTCCATCATATGTGTATACGGTATTAAGTAATCCGTAATTAAAACAAGTTGTTACTAAATTTGTCCTAGTCTTAGGTTGAGCAATCAACCTATTATAACTTTGTAGCTTTTGTGTTACGTAGTCTTCTTGTGGGTTTGTGGTGGTAGTAGATCTGGAGTTTTTGTTTAAGTATGTTAGGATCTGGTATATATTTTCAATATAGTTTCTGGTAATGTGGTTATATGATTTCTTATCTTGGTTTAAACTATTTGCATAGCTTGTGGTTTGTGGAGTTGTAGGTATTTGTTGTGGTATTTTTGGCATAAATGGGTTTGTAAATACACTGTTTAGATTGGTGTTTACATATGGATTTTTGCTAGCTGATCTGCTTGTACCTGCAGCTGTATCTAAACAAACATTAGTTTGGGTTTTAGGTGTTTCCCATCGTCACCTTTTATCTCCGCATATTTTAAGTCATGCTGCTGACTTAGCTCCGCATTTTTATAGTCATGCTGCTGACTTATGTTCTTCTTCATAATTTGCAACTCAGTATTCATGCTTCCTACTTGCGTAGTTAGCTCTGAAATGGCTTTCATTAGATTTTGCAATGTATCTGGTTCAGTTTGTGTAGCTTTGTCTTGAAATGTAATCTGCAATGACATTTTTGTTAGTACTGATTACTTCAATTGTAAATGTAAAATTCAGTATATTCAGCACTAGTCTCTGTATTCCTTTGTTGTAACTGAATCTTGTATCTTCCTGCTTAGCCACCATTTTACTTGTGTATTATCTGTTCTTATAATAAACTTATTATATACAATATATGGTTCAAATGCCAAGTAAACATTTATATACTGCATATAATTCCTTTCTATTGATTTCCCATTTTATCTCCGGGTTTATGAATGTTCCTGAATAATACCTACAATGATGTTCTATTTTTTCTTTATCATACCTGTATTTTAATACTCCTCCATAGCTTTTTTCTCTTGCGTCTGATTCTACTATATATGTAAATTTTTTATTTTCATCTGGGAAGTATACTTTTGGTAGTTTTTTACATATTTGTTTAACTTTTCTTACTTGTTTTTTATCTTATTCACTAAAGTGATACTCTATATCCTTTTTTAGATTTTTCTGCAATGGTTTTAAAGTCTCTGCTAATTTTGGTATATATTCTCTTACTTGGTTTACTAATCCTAAAAATGATTGTAGTTTCTTTTTTGTATCTAATTGTTCATTTGAATTTATTATCTTTTGTACTATATGAGTTTGCATTTTAATTCCACTTTTATCTATTTCTATTCCTAGAAATTCTATTTGATTTTTCATTATTTCTGCCTTTTTTCTACTTAGGCTTATTCCCCATATTTCTATAATATGTATGTCACGACCCCAAATCTGGTCGTGATGGCGCCCAGCACATTGCTAAGCCAGCCTGACCAATCAATATCAACACGTAGCTAGAAGCTCTCTTTAGCCTATTTAAGCATATCGAATCACGAAGCAACAGCGATACATATAACGAAAACGGAGAACCAAGTCCCATAATACACCAACTCCCACAGACCGAACGGTCAAGAGTCATGAGCCTCTACTGAACATGAGTGTATAAAGGTTTACAAGATACCAAGTGCGGAAAGAAAAGTCAATACAAAATCAAGAGACAGTAAGAAGGAATATCGGGTCCTGCGGACTCGGCAGCTACCTCGAATATCCACAAATGTCGCCTCGCACAGCTACTGGATCACTGCTGAGAGGTACCTAGATCTGCACACAAGGTGCAGGGAGTAAAATGAGTACTGCCAGACTCAGTGGTAATAAACAAGGGTAAGACATCGCAGATAAGAAATCCGCAATAAAGCATTATGTAAAGCTGTAATCAAATACCCTGTCACAGAACCAATATCAACTGTACCTGTACCATCAAGTACCAGCAAAACAGTATAACAGCTAGCAGATGTAGCTAAATGCAATGCAATGCATGATATGACCGCTACGGCGCATAGCCCGATCCAATTTGGGTACCCGTGCTCACTGTGGGGGTTTAGACTCCGGAGGGGCTCCTACAGCCCAAGCACAATATCACTGCGGCGTGCAGTCCGATCCAACATATGTACCGCTGCGGCGCGTAACCCAATCCACTACCAGTCAGCTAATATGCAAATACAGCCTCGCGGGCTGAAAAGTAGTTTTGAAAACATCTTTTATCATTTTTCAGTTGAAAATTGTAATATCAAGTTCCAGAGATTGGAAGTAGCATGATAACAGAGATAGCTACGGACTGGTAGTAACTAACATGTCAATATGATAAGACAATGATAACGATCCTCGCGAGATCCAATAACTGGCTCACGACCCACATGTATACTCAAGCGCCCAAGAAGGGGGTTCAACGGCTCAAGAGTAGCAAATATCACAATATAGTATGCAACCATCCGAGAAGGAGGTTCGACGGCTCAATAATAGCCTAGTATCATAACACAGTATCAACAAGTCGGACTAAGCCATAGTCCCCAATCACAATCGACCCCGCACTCACAAGAGAGTACGTGTCTCGCCGCTATACAACGTCACAAAGTGGTATACCGGGGTTTCGAACGTGCTGGTCATCACCCACATCTACTACTCACCTCAATACAGCGCGACGACTACTCCGCAATGCCCTTGCCACGAGAATCAAGCTCCGCACGCGTAGAATCTGATCAAATACAGTAGAAATACAATATATTAGGCCAATGGGACGACACCCAATCAATACAACTCAATTTACATCAAAATTCCCAAAGTTGTCAAAACCCGACTTTCGGTACACTTCTCGAAAAATCACGAAAGTCACATATTCGGAACCCTCATCTCAATACGAGTCTAAGCATATAAGATTTACCAAATTCGGACTCCATTTGCCCATTCAAAACCTTAATTTTTCGAAAGTTCAAGCCTAGGGCTAAATCCTCCATAAATTACCCCAAATTCCTCCATTTTCATGATATAATTGCATAATATTATCAATACTAATCATAGTTTAAGTCCATAGTTGATTACCTGATGATTTCCTTGAGTTTCTCTTCAAAATCGCCCAAATCGCCTCTAAAGCCGAGACCCAAATGTGTGAAATGTTTCTGAAATTTTTCTGACTTCTGATACACTTAAGTTACTGCAATTTTCGCTTCTGCGGACCATTTTCCGCCCCTGCGGAACCGCTTCTGCGGCCAACTGGTCGCTTCTGCGCACCCAGGCCTATTTGGCCATTTCCGCTCCTGCGATACACGGACCGCTCCTGCGGGTCCGCTTCTACGGATAAAATTCTGCTCCTGCGGAATGTTCCACTTTTGCGACCAAGAATCCGCTCCTGCGGACTCGCCTATGCGATCAATCGCCCGCTTCTGCGGACTTCTCCATTTCGCCTCTTGACCGCTTCTGCGGTCTACCCTTCGCTCCCGCGACGCCGCCTCAGCGGTCATTTTTCCGCTTCTGCGAAGACAAGCGCTCCTGCGCCTCCTCGTCCGCTTCTGCGGACTCGCTCCTGCGCCCCCATTTCTGCAGGAGCGAAAACAACAGAACCAGAACACTTCCCTGCAAATTTTCCACATTTTCTCCCATTTAGCCATCCGAAAATACCCCGAGGCCCCCGGGACCTCATCCAAACACACCAACACATCTTAATACCTTATTCAAACTTGCTCCAATCCTCAAAACATGTCTAATAACATCAAAACCCATAATTCACATCGAATTCAAGCCTAAATTCCTTAAAACATTCCGAATACCACATTCCATCAAAAACCCGACCAAACGACGTCCGAATGACCTGAAATTTTGCGGACATATCCAAAATCACATAACGAAGCTACATGAATTGTCGGAATTCCATTCCGACCCCCGGATCAAAATCTCACCTACCGTTCGGAGTTTCGCCAAAATTCAACCTTAGCCAATTCAAGCCTATTTCTACACCGGACCTCCAAATTCAATTCACTCCTAACTCACCCGATAGACTCTAACACTAATATAAAATCATAAAACATGTAATTAAAACATAACGGGGTGGTAATTCCCGTGACGACGGGCCGGGTCATCACAATGTATAAATTTTTCTAATAACATTATATGTTCATCTTGTGTTTCTGAATATATCAATGTATATTATGCAATTTTCTAGTTGTTTGAAATAGTTATCCATAAAATGTTGATATCTACCTGGTGCATTTTTATATCCAAAAGGTAACACGTTCCATTCATAAAATCCTTGGGATACAGTAAATGCTGTAAGTTTCTTAGATTCTTCTTCTAACTTTAAATGGTAAAATCCTGATTTACAATCAAATTTACTAAAATAGTTATATCCTTGGATTTATCTTATTTTTAGTATCTTATTTGGTATTGGGTAATTATATGTCTTAGTTTTTGCATTTAGATTTCTATAATCAATAACCATTCTACTTTTTCCTCTTTTTTGTTCACTATGTTTATTTACTATAAATGTCTGGACTTGTATGTTTACTATTGCTTTCTTGTATATAACCTTGTTCTAGTAATTTGTCAATGTATATTTTAAATTCATTTAAATCTTTGAAATTGTATTTTAAAGGTTTTTGTGTTATTATACTATTTTCATCAATTAGTTCTATTTTTACCTTTGTTTTATGTTTTTCCCAACCTTGTAAGTGGTTTTCACTATACAATGGTTCTAGTTTTTCTTGAATTATTTTAACTGTATTTATTGAAAAAATGATTAATTCTATTTTATTAGTATCTTCTTTTTCATTTTCTAATTTTTGTGTTATTTTTTCACTTCCTTTTATCCAATCAGTTGTTTTTCTTTTCTTTTTTAGAACTCTTTTTGCTCCTATTTTTTGTTTATATGGTGTTGCAAACCACCAATGTGTTTTAGTTATTACATGTGGGTATAGTTTATCTAAGAATGATATTCCTAGTAAAATATCTCTTGTGGGTAATTCAAAATTGTATATTTCTTCAATAGTAAGTGTCACGACCCGGATTTTCCCCCAACATCGGGATCGTGATGGCGCCTACTCGTGGTAGCTAGGCAAGCCACTATATTCATACTATCCTATTTTTAACACAATTGTAATTAAATAATTGCGGAATACTTTATCGAGATAGAAATAATTAAATACAAAGTAAAAATCATACTGACATCCTCTACCCAAGACGTGGAGTCACCAACTCACGAACTACTATGGAATACTACACATAAAAGTCTGAAGGAAATATAACATAATTCTGTTTGTCTCGAAACAAAGAGACTACAGCTAATAACATAAATAAAGAAAGAGACGCCGGGCCTGCGGACGTCTGCAAGCTACCTCGGTCTCAAATATGATTAGCTCCCACGCAATCTACTTACTGCTGCTGCTGCTCCTGATCGTAACCTGGACCTGTGCAAAAACGCACAGAAGTGTAGCATCAGCACAACCGACCCCATGTGCTGGTAAGTGCCTGGCCTATCCCGGCGAAGTAGTGACAAGCCTAGGACCAGACACTCACATAAACCTGTGCAATTCAATATATATATGTGTACCACAAAATAACAAGAAATAATCAAGTAATAACACAATAAGAAATATCTTAAAGAATTTAACAACTAACCACCGTTAATAATTTCACAAAGAAAACAAAGTATAATGTAAACACGAATAATATCACTTCAAGAAATAACAAGCAATTGCACGGCATCACCCTTCGTGCTTTTACTCTCATCCTCACCAAATAAACAAATAAAGTACACGGCATCACCCTTCGTGCTTTTACTCTCATCCTCACCAAATAAACAAATAAAGTACACGGCATCACCCTTCGTGCTTTTACTCTCATCCTCACATCCATAGTACGGCATGATCCTTCGTACATGGTTCAATAATAGGGCACGGCATGATCCTTCGTGCATAATCAATAAATAAACATGGCACGGCATTAACCTTCGTGCATAAATAAATAAACATGGCACGGCATCACCCTTCGTGCATTATCACTCTTCCTCACCCAAATAACAATCACAATTAAGGGCAGAGAAAGAAACAACAATTCATAAATCGTCCCATCAAGGGCAATCAATAATTATCTTCACAACAAGTCCCAACAAGGGAGAACAATAACGATTCACCTGTAATATATCTCAAAATATCATTTTCCAACGACTCACGGTCATACTAGACGCCAATGTATGGATGCTCGTCACCACAGCCCATACACCGCACTCGATCACATAACACATAACACATAATCCTATTCCCTCAAGCTAGGATAGAACAAACACTTACCTCGAAAGTTCACGAACGATTCAATCCGTAGCAATGCCTTTTCCTTTCGAATTTGACTCCAATCCAACCGTATCTATACACAATTGATTTCATATCATCAATTCTACTTAACAAACTAGTTCATATTGCTAAATATGATTTTTACAACATTCTGCCCGGAATAGTAAAAATCGACCCCGGGCCCACATAGTCGAAACTCAAATTTCGAACCAAAATAAGTTCACCCAATCCTCCATGAGTTCAAATATACAATTTGTTCTTAAGTTCGACTACAAAACGAAGTCTAGATCGTAAATTCATTGAAAACCCTTACTATACTAAATCCTCAATTTTTCTACCCATTTACACATATTTAGGCTTAGGAATTTAAATAATATTGATGGAAAATGAAGAAAACGAGTTAAGAATCACTTACCCAAGAAGTATGAAGAAGAGTTTCTCAAGAATCGCCCAAGAAAGCTGTGGAGAAGAGAGGTTTTGTGAAAATGGGATAAAATCCCGTAAGTGTTCTGTTTTGGGTATTAATTCACTGGGCGAAAATGTGTTCTATGCGATCGCGGAACTACTGATGCGATCGCATTGAGTAAGGTCATTTGTACTCTGCGATCGCATTGAAGAAGTTGCGATCGCATAGAATGGGCAGGCTACCTTATGCGATCGCAGGACACTCTGTGCGATCCCATAGAGGAGAAATAAGGGGCTGGCTTTTTATACAATGCGATCGCATTACATGGTATGCGATCGCGTAAAGGAAAAATGGCAAGCTATGCGATCGCAGGGACAATAATGCGATCGCATAGAAGGATTTTCAGGACTCCTAAACTTTGCTCTACGCGATCGCAGCTACACCTATGCGATCGCAAAGAAGAAAATCTCTGTGCAAAAACTGCAGAAATTCTGCTGCATTTCCAAGTTCAAAACCATCCCGTTACCTATCCGAAACTCACCCGAGCCCTCGGGGATTCAAACCAAGTATGTACACCGACTCAAAAACATCATACGAACTTGCTCGCGCGATCAAATCACCAAAATAACATCAAAATCAAGGAATTGAGCCTTAAATCTCAAGAATTCTTTCAAAATTTCATAACTTCCAAAATTTCCAATTTAAAGCCAAAACACGTCAAACGACGTCCGTTTTCAACCAAACTTTACAGAAAGCGCTTAACCAATATATATGACCTCTGTACCGGGCGTCGGAACCAAAATACGAGCCCGATACCAGTACTTTTTAATAAAAATCAGTTTCATTTTCCTTAAACATTTTCAGAAAACAATTTAACAGAAAAATTCTTTTATCGGGGTTCTAGACCTCGGATTTCAATTCCGGACATATGCCCAAGTTCCATATTTTTCTACGGATTTTCCTGAAATAGTCAAATCACGGATCCGGGTCCGTTTACCAAAAATGTTGACCAAAGTCAACCATATCAATATTAATATCAAAATTCTTCTACTTTTTCACATATTTCACATATTTCAACATAAATATTTTTCAGCTTTGTGCCCGGACTGTGCACGCAAATCGAGGCAACATAGAATGAGGTTTTCAAGGCCTCGAAGCTCGAAATGATTAATTAAATAAGTGATGACCCTTTGGGTCGTCACAATCTCCACCTCTAAAACAACCGTTCGTCCTCGAACGGACAAAAGAAAGAAGTACTTGAGTCAGGAAACAAGTGTGGGTAACGGCTCCGCATATCAGACTCTGACTCCCAGGTCGACGCCTCAGGAGGCTGACCTCTCCACTGAACATGCACAGAAGGATAACTCTTCGACCTCAATCGTCGAACCCGCCGGTCTAGAATGGCCACCGGCTCCTCCTCGTAGGATAAATCATTGTCCAATTGGACAATACTGAAGTCTAACACATGTGTGGGATCGCCGTGGTATCTCCGAAGCATAGATACATGAAAAACTGGATGCACGGCTGATAAGCTAGGCGGCAAAGCTAATCTGTAAGCCACCCCTCCCACTCTGTCTAGAATCTCAAATGGGCCAATATACCTAGGGCCGAGCTTGCCCTTCTTCCCAAACCTCATCACGCCCTTCATAGGCGACACCCGGAGCAATACTCGTTCACCAACCATGAAATCTACATCTCGAACCTTACGATCCGCATAAGTCTTCTGCCTGGACTGAGCTGAACGCAATCTCTCCCGAATAGTCTTGACCTTATCCAAGGCCTCCTGAACTAAGTCCGTACCCAACAACCGAGCCTCTCCCGGTTCAAACCATCCAATTGGTGATCGATATCGCCTACCATACAACACCTCATACGGAGCCATCTGGATGCTAGACTGGTAACTGTTATTATAGGCGAACTCTGCTAATGGCAGAAACTGGTCCCACGAGCCTCCGAAATCAATAACACAGGCTCGAAGCATGTCCTCAAGAATCTGAATAGTCCTCTCGGACTGGCCATCCGTCTGAGGATGAAATGCTGTACTCAACTGAACTTGAGTGCCTAACTCCCGCTGGACCGCTCTCCAGAACCGCGAGGTAAACTGCGTTCCCCGATCAGAGATAATAGATACTGGCACTCCATGGAGACGAACAATCTCCCTAATGTAAACCTCTGCTAACCTCTCCGACGAGTAGGAGACAGATACTGGAATAAAGTGTGCTGATTTGGTCAGCTTATCAACAATGACCCAAATAGTATCAAATTTCCTCCGAGTCAAAGGAAGTCCAGTAATGAAGTCCATTATGATCCGCTCCCATTTCCACTCGGGAATTTCAATCCTCCGGAATACACCACCAGGTCTCCGGTGCTCATATTTCACCTGCTGACAATTTAGATACCGAGCGACATACGCAACGATATCTTTCTTCATTCTGCGCCACCAATAGTGTTTCCGTAAGTCCTGGTACATCTTCGCGGCGCCTGGGTGAATAGAATACCGCGAACTGTGGGCCCTCGCTAAGATCAACTCTCGAATTCCTTCGACATTGGGCACACAAACTCGACCCTGCAATTTCAATACCCCATCATCATCTAGATTTACCTGTGTGGCACCTCCCCGTTGTACTGTATCTCTCAACTCACGCAAATGAGGATCATCAAATTGCCTCTCACGGATACACTCTAATAAGGAAGAACGAGCGACCGTGTAGGCTAACACTCTGCTAGGCTCAGAAATGTCTAATCTCACGAACCGGTTGGCTAAGGCCTGGACATCTAGAGCTAATGGTCTCTGATTGACCGGAATATATGCAAGACTACCCATGCTGGCATACTTTCTACTCAATGCATCGGCCACCACATTGGCCTTACCCGGGTGATATAATATAGTAACATCATAGTCTTTTAGCAACTCTAACCATCTCCGCTGTCGTAGATTCAACTCCTTCTTGTTTGAACAAGTACTGTAGGCTTTTGTGATCAGTGTACATCTCACATGTCACACCATATAGGTAATGCCTCCAGATCTTTAAGGCATGAACCACTGCTGCTAACTCAAGATCATGAACTGGATAATTCTTCTCATGTATCTTTAATCGCCTCGAAGCATAAGCGATAACCTTACCATCCCGCATCAATACCGCTCCAAGCCCCGTACGAGAGGCGTCACAATAAACTGTATAAGGCCCCGTACCCGTAGGTAGTATCAACACTAGTGCGGTGGTCAAGGCCGTCTTCAGCTTTCGAAAGCTCGCCTCACACTCTCTGACCACCTGAAACTGGACACCCTTCCGGGTCAACCTCGGTCATCGGGGCTGCAATAGAAGAAAACCCTCTAGAAAACGACGGTAGTAACCTGCTAATCCCAAGAAACTCCGAATCTCAGAGTCACTGAAGCTGGTCGAGGCCAATTCTGGATCGCCTCAATCTTCTTTGGTTCCACTTGAATACCTTCCGCCGTCACAATATGACCCAGGAATGCAACTAAACTTAGCCAAAATTCACACTTCGAAATTTTTGCATATAGTTGGCTATCTTTCGGAGTCTGCAAAGTCACTCCGAGATGTTGCGCATGCTCCTCATGACTGCAGGAGTATGTCAATATGGAAACAATGAAGACTACAACGAACAAGTCTAAATAAGGCACGAACACACTCATGCGTATGCACATATCCATGACTCTGAAGTCTGGCCATAAGAGTTATTATTAAATTACAACATTGTCAATTAACCCTGTTATCAAATACCTTATTCTACAAATCCCACTTTACTCAGAATGAGGTATGGTGACCTCGTGATTATTTTCCCTAATTAATGCGTCATATTCATCCTTACCTGGTGCTCATCTCAAAGGCTAAGCTCAACGGTTTCAAAATAGAAATGGCTAACATGAATAGAAACTATACAAGAATTGTCAAATAGTCCTAACGGACATGACTCTTATTTACGAATGCGATACGAAAGTATTAATTCATAAAAGAAAAATTTTAAACACATAAACTCTTACTACCAGGACCCAGTCCTCATATGATATCCACCGCAGCCTGAAGCTCGGCTTAGAAATATTTCACATTATGCCAAAAATTGGAGGATCTCATCCTCAACTCTGAATCACAGTGCTTGCACATCATATAATCTGAAATTTTTCATTTCCTTTCTTTCTTCCTTTCAATAATTGTCCGTCAAAGATAATCACGACATAAAATGAACCCTCATACTCATAGGGCACACAATTAACGATTAAAATTAGTTATTCCGAGAATTATATCAAAACATACTGCAATAAGTAATATAAAGTCACTCTTAGTCTCATGGATATTTAGTGACTAACACCTAATAATAGGGATGTCTATCCTCATGTAATATCTCAACGGGAGTATTTCCCTAAGTAGTATGATTACGATGCTCGCTCATGAATGGAGCATGTTAAAAGGACTCGCCTAAATTTTCTTTCAAAAACCAAATTAAATTAAGGGAAAAATTATTCTATCTATAACAATCTGAATTATACGTGTGATGACCACATTTGGTGTAGTGACCTCCCTCATATCATAAAAATTATATCAATGGCTGGGTCTCCACCTCTAGGATTTTCACCTCCACCTCTAACATCATAACCTCTACATCTGGCTGGCCATGTAGGATAATTATTAACTGCAATGGAGCGTGTAGCCTGAGTGCTTTCCTAAAATTGTATTTCTCCAATATTCCACATTCACAGCAATTCCTTTAAGGATCGGTTAACTTATTGCTCATGGCAATATATATTCGGACACAGTCATTGTGACCTGGTACAACCGTTCAGATCGCACATACCACATATTGCAGAGAATCTCGGGGTGACGTCTTCATAACATTTTCTAAAATAGAGTTTAGTAGATAGCGTTGCATTGGCCGGCTTGCCCTCTTGGTAATCTTGTCACAAACATTGATGGCCAATTTCCTCTTTTGCTATGTTGGCTTAACACTGTTGAACTACCCCGTTTACTCACAAACTCTTCGTTATTCTTCTGGGGCGATTTCTTACCCCATGAAATGAACCAACCTTAAATATGTATAAATTATTTAGAGGACCTTTCTATACCATATATATATAGTCCAATAACTCACCATATTTGTCCTTCACAACTCCAACACATCGACCGGACGTCAAGGTCCGTTGAAACCCAACACGATTTATTAGGTGATCTCCTGATATAATTGCATCTTCCGTTGGGACCATAACTAGTGTGGTAAATACATTATCTTCCCACTACTTCTGTGTGCCTTCCGTAGCACAGTAAAATGAACTCCTCGCATTCGACTATTCCCACGTTCTGTAATTCCTCATAAGAACTGTCAAGCACAATCTCGTGGGTTCTCAAAAGATGCACCGCCGAAGGTGGTAGCGAAGACTTTGGTGAAACCTATCCGTCCTCCATAAAACTTTTGAAGGCATAGTTGATCTATCACCAGCATGTGCCATTGTTCGGCTGGATAAGCGGTACGTGACTACGCCATTCGTGGGAAGACAAGAGTGGAAATTTAACTTAACACTTTGAAGAACAAATTCGCACGATAAGAAAGAACAAATAAGAGACTCTTTCCTAACTCAATAGACTCTGGAGGACAAGTACATACGTCTCCGTACCTACCTCCCAAACTCTACTAAGCTTGTTCGTGAGTGGTGAGACCTATGTAACCTAGAGCTCTGATACCAACTTGTCACGACCCGGATTTTCCCCCAACATCGGGATCGTGATGGCGCCTACTCGTGGTAGCTAGGCAAGCCACTATATTCATACTATCCTGTTTATAACACAATTGTAATTAAATAATTGCGGAATACTTTATCGAGATAGAAATAATTAAATACAAAGTAAAAATCATACTGAAATCCTCTACCCAAGACGTGGAGTCACCAACTCACGAACTACTATGGAATACTACACATAAAAGTCCGAAGGAAATATAACATAATTCTGTTTGTCTCGAAACAAAGAGACTACAGCTAATGACATAAATAAAGAGAGACACGCCGGGCCTGCGGACGTCTGCAAGCTACCTCGGTCTCAAATATGATTAGCTCCCACGCAATCTACTTACTGCTGCTGCTGCTCCTGATCGTAACCTGGACCTGTGCAAAAATGCACAGAAGTGTAGCATCAGCACAACCGACCCCATGTGCTGGTAAGTGCCTGGCCTATCCCGGCGAAGTAGTGACAAGCCTAGGACCAGACACTCACATAAACCTGTGCAATTCAATATATATATGTGTACCACAAAATAACAAGAAATAATCAAGTAATAACACAATAAGAAATATCTTAAAGAATTTAACAACTAACCACAATTAATAATTTCACAAAGAAAACAAAGTATAATGTAAACACGAATAATATCACTTCAAGAAATAACAAGCAATTGCACGGCATCACCCTTCGTGCTTTTACTCTCATCCTCACCAAATAAACAAATAAAGTACACGGCATCACCCTTCGTGCTTTTACTCTCATCCTCACCAAATAAACAAATAAAGTACACGGCATCACCCTTCGTGCTTTTACTCTCATCCTCACATCCATAGTACGGCATGATCCTTCGTACATGGTTCAATAACAGGGCACGACATGATCCTTCGTGCATAATCAATAAATAAACATGGCACGGCATTAACCTTCGTGCATAAATAAATAAACATGGCACGACATCACCCTTCGTGCATTATCACTCTTCCTCGCCCAAATAACAATCACAGTTAAGGGCAGAGAAAGAAACAACAATTCATAAATCGTCCCATCAAGGGCAACCAATAATTATCTTCACAACAAGTCCCAACAAGGGAAAACAATAATATTTCATCTGTAATATATCTCAAAATAATCATTTTTCAACGACTCACGGTCATACTAGACGCCAGTGTATGGATGCTCGTCACCACGACCCATACACCGCACTCGATCACATAACACATAACACATAATCCTATTCCCTCAAGCTAGGATAGAACAAACACTTACCTCGAAAGTTCACGAACGATTCAATCCGTAGCAATGCCTTTTCCTTTCGAATTTGACTCCAATCCAACCGTATCTATACACAATTGATTTCATATCATCAATTCTACTTAACAAACTAGTTCATATTGCTAAATATGATTTTTACAACATTCTGCCCGGAATAGTAAAAATCGACCCCGGGCCCACATAGTCGAAACTCAAATTTCGAACCAAAATAAGTTCACCCAATCCTCCATGAGTTCAAATATACAATTTGTTCTTAAGTTCGACTCCAAAACGAAGTCTAGATCGTAAATTCATTGAAAACCCTTACTATACTAAATCCTCAATTTTTCTACCCATTTACACATATTTAGGCTTAGGAATTTAAATAATATTGATGGAAAATGAAGAAAACGAGTTAAGAATCACTTACCCAAGAAGTATGAAGAAGAGTTGCTCAAGAATCGCCCAAGAAGCTGTGGAGAAGAGAGGTTTTTGTGAAAATGGGATAAAATCCCGTAAGTGTTCTGTTTTGGGTATTAATTCACTGGGCGAAAATGTGTTCTATGCGATCGCGGAGCTACTGATGCGATCGCATTGAGTAAGGTCATTTGTACTCTGCGATCGCATTGAAGAAGTTGCGATCGCATAGAATGGGCAGGCTACCTTATGCGATCGCAGGACACTCTGTGCGATCGCATAGAGGAGAAATAAGGGGCTGGCTTTTTATACAATGCGATCGCATTACATGGTATGCGATCGCGTAAAGGAAAAATGGCAAGCTATGCGATCGCAGGGACAATAATGCGATCGCATAGAAGGATTTTCAGGACTCCTAAACTTTGCTCTGCGCGATCGCAGCTACACCTATGCGATCGCAAAGAAGAAAATCTCTGTGCAAAAACTGCAGAAATTCTGCTGCATTTCCAAGTTCAAAACCATCCCGTTACCTATCCGAAACTCACTCGAGCCCTCGGGGATTCAAACCAAGTATGTACACTGACTCAAAAACATCATACGAACTTGCTCGCGCGATCAAATCACCAAAATAACATCAAAATCAAGGAATTGAGCCTTAAATCTCAAGAATTCTTTCAAAATTTCATAACTTCCAAAATTTCCAATTTGAAGCCAAAACACGTCAAACGACGTCCGTTTTCAACCAAACTTTACAGGAAGCGCTTAACCAATATATATGACCTGTACCGAGCGTCGGAACCAAAATACGAGCCCGATACCAGTACTTTTTAATAAAAATCAGTTTCATTTTCCTTAAACATTTTCAGAAAACAATTTAACAGAAAAATTCTTTTACCGGGGTTCTAGACCTCGGATTTCAATTTCGGACATATGCCCAAGTTCCATATTTTTCTACGGATTTTCTGAAATAGTCAAATCACGGATCCGGGTCCGTTTACCAAAAATGTTGACCAAAGTCAACCATATCAATATTAATATCAAAATTCTTCTACTTTTTCACATATTTCACATATTTCAACATAAATATTTTTCAGCTTTGTGCCCGGACTGTGCACGCAAATCGAGGCAACATAGAATGAGGTTTTCAAGGCCTCGAAAGCTCGAAATGATTAATTAAATAAGTGATGACCCTTTGGTCACAGTAAGTATTTTATCCCATATTTGTATTTTTATATTTTTTGATTTGTAGGTAATTATACTTCCTTCGTTATTAAATCCTGTTACTCGTAAAGGTGTTCTAAGTTTTTCCCATTTCTCTTCTGGTAGGCAATTATATCTACATAAATTTACGTCTTATCATGTGTCTATCATAGGTGTGTAGTATCTATTGTAGTATCCTTCCACTATTATTTTTACTAGTATATGTATTTTCATATTTATAATATAGTTCTTTTTATTATTACTTTCTTATTTTCATAATGTATGATTAGTTGTTCATTATCTAAGTTGTATGGTTTAACTTTTTCTAGCCATTTTATTCCTAATATAATATTTTTATCTCCTTGGTATATTTTAAATCTTATTGTCATAATTATTCCTCCTACAATTATTTCTTTTTCAACTATTTCTTCATTAGTTATCATTCCTTTAGGTAATTCGGGGTATAATTTTTCACTAGTTAGTATCTCATCTTTTGTGATTAATTCTCTTGTTATATAGTTTTCTTCTTGTCCTGTATTTATTAGTATTAAGTATTTTCTTCCGTTCATTACTCCTGTTATGTAATAATAATGAAGTTTCATTTCTTCTGATAATTGCTCTATAAGTTTAGGTATTTTATATCCTATCCTATCTGATGTGCTTGTTTTATTTGATGATGTTTGTCCTACTTCAAAACTCAATCTTTTTGATGTGCTTAGTCTTTCTTTTACTATGTCTAAATCTTCTTCTATGTCTAATTCATTATAACTATACTCGTTGTTATCTATGACTATAACTATTCTTTCAAAAGGATTTTCTATCTTTATTTTGTTTATTTTATTTCTTGCCATTATCTTATGTTTGGTTGTTAATATATATAAGTTTTTACATCTTGCCGTAAAAATTTTACTACCTGGGGTTAACTCTATTCCTGACATTTTCCAGTATAATACGAGTGATTTATCTATATTTTTATCATTTATTGCTACTGAATAGTTAGCAGTAATTATGAACTTAAATTTTTGATATATCAAATTTCCTCGTACTGTACTTATTATACTTTTTTCTATAAGTTGTATAATTCTATCATCTGCTAGATAAATTTCTATTGGTGTATCTATCCCTTCTCTAAAACATGCCTTAATTAATATCTCTGTTCCTCTAAATGTACATATTTAATTGGGTTTTTTGCCCTTAAATCCTGTATTTCTTTATTTATTATACGTTTATTTAGTATTGGTATTTTAGCTTTTCCTTTGGTGTATTTACAGTCTATTATGTGTTCTCTTTGGCTAATTACATATTATTCTTCTTTACTTCTTTTGAACCAATTTTTTATTTTTGGTATATCTAATATTTTTTCTACACTTAAGTCTAATTCCTTTCCTTTTATTTGTTCAAATATATTTTCATCAAATATTACTTTTTGTTCCGTAGATTCTTCATCTTGGTATTCTTCTTGGGTTATTATATTTATTTCTTTCTCAGTCATCTATTAATTTATTGTCTTCATTATCTGATTCTAGTATTAATTCATTTTCTAATTCATTTTCTGATAATTCATATATACTATCATTGCTTTCTAATTCATACTCTATGTATTCCATTTGTACGTATTCTTCGTCGTTTATTATTGTTTCTGATACTTGCTTAGTTCTTTGATTTTTAGGTATTTTGCAATCTTTTGCTAAATGTAATTATAACATTTGCATTCTGATAATTTTTTCTTAGATCGGTACTGCCTTTTGTTATTAAATTTCTTTACATAATATCTTCGTCTCGGTTTTTTATACTTAAATTTTGACTTATACTTTTTGTATTTCTTAATTTTATTATGATTTTTATTATAGTATCTTTTATTGCATCCAAACTGGGGTGTTGTTTTATCTTTACAACATGCTAAGTTTTTTATTAACGTTTTTTCCATTTTAATTTCTTCTTTATGTTTTTCACATAATTCTACGAACCAGCTTTGTAAGTATTTAATTCTTGCTCCTAAAGTATCTTGTAATGCTGCATTATTCCAATCTTTTAATATTTTTGAACTAAATGGTTCTGGTAATTTTGAAAAATATAATTTTCTTATTTCTTTACTTTCCTCTATACTATATATTCCTTTATAGTAAAATTCTTTAAATGCACATGTATATTCGCCTATGTAACACATATTACATATTGCTAATTTTGACATTAGATTTCTATTTAATATTTTTTCTCTATGTTGTTCTACTTCTTCTGTTTCTGCACTACTAAATTCATTTCTTATAGTTGTTTCATATTTATGCAAAATATCTATAGCTGTTGTAGCTTTTTCACCATCAAATTTTTTATCATTTCTTAATACTCCTAAGGCATCTTTAGTCATATTTTGTAACCATAACTTAGTCGTTCCTATTAACGTTCTTTCTATGTATTCTGGTACATCTGATATTCCTATTTTATTGTCTATAATCTGTTTCGTCATATATCCTACCCATAGGTGGATTGTCTTATTTATATCTTTTACACCGTCTAGATCTAAGATTTTATTTTGTATTGTTGTTGGTATTTGTGTTGGAATCCACTTTGTATATCTTGGTTCTCTATCATTTCTATATGTTTTCTTAGAATTATTTTCATAATTTATATAACGTTTTTGCTCTGATTGTATATCTTTTGTTCCTGATTGTCACGACCCCAAATCCGGTCGTGATGGCGCCCAGCACATTGCTAAGCCAGCCCTGACCAATCAATATCAACAACGGAGCTAGAAGCTCTCTTTAACCCATTTAAGCATTTCAAAATATGAAACAATAGTAATATTTATACCAACAACGGGGAGACCAAGTCCCAAAATATACTAACTCCCATAGACCGAAGGGTCAAGAGTCATGAGCCTCTACCTGAACGTAAGTGTATAAAGGTTTACAAAAATACCAAGTGCGGAAAGAAATGTCAATACAAAATCAAAAGACAATAGGAAGGAATATCGGGTCCTGCGGACTCTGCAGCTACCTCGTATATCCCACAGATGTCGCCTCGCACAGCTACTGGATCACTGCTGAGAGGTACCTGGATCTGCACACAAGGTGCAGGGAGTAAAATGAGTACTGCCAGACTCAGTGGTAATAAACAAGGGTAAGACAGCGCAGATAAGAAATCCTCAATAAAGCACTATGTAAAACTATAATCAGCTACCCTGTCATAGAATCAATATTCACCGTACCTGTACCAACAAATACCAATAAATAGCATAACAGCTAGCAGATGTAGCTAAATGCAATGTAATGCATGACATGACCGCTACGACGCGTAGCCCGACTCCAATTTTGGGTACCCGTGCTCACTGTGGGGGTTCAGACTCCGGAGGGGCTCCTACAGCCCAAGCACATCTCATAGAGATTTCCGGCGGCGTGCAGTCCGATCCAACATATATCTCGCTGCGGCGCGCAGCCCGATCCACTACTAGTCAGCTAATATGCAGATACAACCTCGCAGGCTCAAAAGTAGTTTTTGAAAACTCTTTTTATCATTTTTCAGTTGGAAAACAAGTAATATCAAGTTTCGGAGATTTGGAATTTAGCATAATAAATGAAATAGCTGCGGACTAGTAGAAAACTAGCATGTCTATATGATAAGACAATGATAACGATCCTCGCGGGATCCAATAACCGGCTCACGGCCCACAAGTATACTCAACCGTCCAAGAAGGAGGTTCAACGGCTCGAGAATAGCCAATAATATAGTATCAACAGGTTGGACTAATCTATTGTCTCCAGTTCATGATCGACCCCGCACTCTCAAGAGTGTGTGTGTCTCGCCGCTATACAGCGTCACAAAGTGGTATACCGGGGTTTCGAACCCGCCGGTCATCACCCACATCTATTACTCACCTCAATACGGCGCGACGACTACTCCGCAATGCCCTTGCCACGAGAATCAAGCTCCGCACGCGTAGAATCTGATCAAATACAGTAGAAACACAACAAATTAGGCCAATGGGACAACACCCAATCAATATAACCCAATTTACATCAAAATTCCCAAAGTTGTCAAAACCCGACTTTCGGTACGCTTCTCGAAAAATTACGAAAGTCACATATTCGGAATCCTCATCTCGATACGAGTCTAGGCATATAAAATTTACCAAAATCGGACTCCATTTGCCCAATCAAATCAGTGTTTTTCTTTAATTTAGGCCTAGGGCTCAAACCCACGTTTAATCTTCCATTTACAGAAATTTAACCCATGATTTCATGTTAAAATGATGTAATTAAGCCACAAAACTTACCTCCAACGAAACCCCGATGATTTCGCAGCAATCTCCCGTCAATTTCTTCTCTTGGAACTCAAAAATGGAGGTTTTGGGTATTAAACCCGCGACTGGTTCTGTTCTGAACTTAAACTCACTGCCAGGCCAATTAACCCTACGCGATCGCAGACATCACCACGCGATCGCGATGCACAAATCCCTGGGGCCTGATTTTTCCTCTACGCGATCGCAGCCTTTGGCACGCGATCGCAATGAACAACAAAAGATCCCTACGCGATCGCAACTCCAGCCACGCGATCGCATTGCATCCGGACTTGACCTTACGCGATCGCGTGAACCCAAACGTGATCGCACTGCATTCCGACATTGACCTACGCGATCGCAGACATCACCACGCGATCGCGATACACCCAAACACTGCCTTACGCGATCGCATTCAAAACTTCGCGATCGCAGAGAGCAAAAATTCTCTGCAATTATTGCAGCAGAACAGCAGTGCCTTTTGGCACAAATTGGTCCGTTTGGACCCCGAATTCATCCCGAGGCCCCCGGGACCCCAACGAAAACCACCAACATACTCCAAAACACGATACGAACTTGTTCCAATCATAAAAACACCATCCTAAACATCAAAATCACCAATTACTCACGGATTCAAGCCTAAATTCCTTAAAACTTTCCGAATCACGCATTCTATCAAAAACCCGACCAAACGACGTCCGAATGACCTGAAATTTTTCAGGCACATCCAAAATCACCTAACGGAGCTACTGCAACTGTCGGAATTCCATTCCAACTCCCGGATCAAAATCTCACCTACCGTTCGGATTTCGCCAAAATTCAACCTTAGCCAATTCAAGCCTATTTCTACACCGGGCCTCCAAATTCAATTCCGATCGCTCCCCTAAGTCACAAATCACCTTCCGGAACTAACCGAATCATCAGAATCCGATTCCGAGCCCTCTAGCTAAATAGTCAACTTCGGGTTGACTTTCCTTATTCAAGTTTCCTTCACAAAGGCTATATGCCTCATTTCCAATCCCAATCACTCCTAACTCACCCGATAGACTCTAACACTGATATAAAATCATAAAACATGTATTTACAACATAACGGGGTGGTAATTCCCGTGACGACGGGCCGGGTCGTCACATTCTCCCCCTCTTAAGCAAACGCTCGTCCTCGAGCGGGTCAAGAAACATACCCGAAGTCTCAAACAAGTGAGGATATCTGCTCCGCATCTCCCGCTCGATCTCCCAAGTGGCCTCCTCCACGGGTCGACCTCTCCACCTGAACCTTAACTGATGCAATCTCCTTAGACCTCAATTTTCTCACCTGCCGTCCCAAAATGGCAATAGGCTCCACATCATAGGATAGATCACCATCAAGCTGAATGGTGCTGAAATCTAATACATGAGACGGATCTCCAATGTACTTCCGGAGCATAGACACATGGAATACTGGATGAACGCCGGATAAGCTGGGCGGCAAGGCCAACTCATATGCCACCTCTCCAACTCTCCTAAGTATCTCAAAAGGACCAATGTACCTGGGACTCAACTTTCCTTTCTTCCCAAACCTCATGACACCCTTCATAGGTGAAATCTTCAACAATACTCTGTCACCAACCATGAAAGACAACTCTCGAACTCTTGGATCAACTTTGCTCTATCTAGAGCATCCTGGACTAACTCAGTCCCTATCAATCTAACCTCACCAGGCTCAAACCATCCCACGGGGGATCTACACCGCCTGCCATACAATGCCTCATACGGGGCCATCTGAATACTCGACTGATAACTGTTGTTGTAGGCAAACTCGGCAAGTGGTAGGAACTCATCCCACGAACCACCAAAATCAATCACACAAGCTCGCAACATATCCTCCAAGATCTGAATAGTGCGCTCAGACTGCCCTTCTGTCTGGGGGTGAAATGATGTATTCAACTCAACCCGCGTACCCATCTCTCGCTGAAATGCTCTCCAAAACTGAGAAGTGAACTGAGTACCCCTGTCGGATATGATAGACACCGGAACTCCATGCAACCGAACAATCTCTCGAATAAAGATCGCTGCCAACCGCTCCGATGAGTAGGTAGTACTAACTGGAATGAAGTGAGCTGACTTGGTCAGTCTATCCACAATCACCCATACGGAATCAAACTTCCTCGCCGTCCGAGGGAGTCCAGTAACAAAGTCCATAGTGATCCTCTCCCATTTCCACTCAGGAATATCAATGCGCTGAAATACACCACCGGGCCTCTGATGCTCGTACTTAACCTGCTGACAGTTGAGGCACCGTGCTACATGTCCGACAATGTCCATTTTCATCTTTCTCCACCAATAGTGTTGTTTCAAATCTTGATACATCTTAGCGGCTCCTGGATGGATAGAATACCGCGAGCTATGGGCCTCTTCCAGAATCAACTCACGAAGGCCATCAACATTGGGCACACATATCCGGCCCCGCATCCTCAATACGCCGTCACTATCAATGGTGACATCTCTAGCATCATCATGCTGAACTCTGTCCCTCAGGACAGCCAAATGTGGATCATCATACCGGTGCTCACGAATACGATCATATAGAGATGACCGAGATACAACACAAGCCAATACCCTGCCTGGGCTCCGAAATATCTAACCTCACTAGCCGATTGGCTAGCACTTGAACATCATAAGCAAATGGCCTCTCCTCGGCTGGAATATATGCCAAGCTCCCCATACTGACCGCCTTCCGGCTCAAAGCATCGGCCACCACATTGGCCTTACCCGGATGATATAATATAGTAATGTCATAATCCTTCAACAACTCTAGCCATCTCCGCTATCTCAAATTAAGGTCTTTCTGTTTGAACAAGTGCCGGAGACTACGATGGTCGGTATACACCTCACAAGACACGCCGTACAAATAGTGCCTCCAAATCTTCAATGCATGAACAATGGCGGCTAGCTCCAAGTCATGAACAGGATAGTTCTTCTCATGTGGCTTCAACTGCCGAGAAGCATAAGCAATCACCTTACCTTCCCTGCATCAACACACAACCTATCCCCACTCTCGAGGCATCACAATAAACGGTATATGAACCTGAAGCTGATGGCAATACTAACACTGGAGCCGTGGTCAAAGCTGTCTTGAGCTTCTGAAAGCTCTCCTCGCACTCATCCGACCACACGAATGGTGCACCCTTCTGGGTCAATTTAGTCAATGAAGAAGCAATGGATGAAAATCCCTGAACAAACCGGCGATAATATCCCGCCAAGCCAAGAAAACTCCTGATCTCTGTAGCTGAGGACGGTCTAGGCCAACTCTGCACCGCCTCTATCTTTTTCTGATCAACCTGAATACCATCACGAGACACCACATGTCCCAGAAATGCTACGGAATCGAGCCAAAACTCGCACTTGGAGAATTTAGCATATAGCTTCTCCTCCCTCAATCTCTGCAACACAATACTCAAATGCTGAGCATGCTCCTCCTGACTACGGGAGTAGACTAGAATGTCATCAATGAACACAATCACAAATAAATCCAAATAAGGCCCGAACACACTGTTCATCAGATGCATAAATGCTGCTGGGGCGTTGGTCAGCCCAAACGACATCACAAGAAACTCATAATGACCATATCGGTTCCTGATTGCAATCTTCATAATATCCGAGTCCCTGATCTTCAGTTGATGATAGTCTGAACGAAGATCGATCTTAGAAAACACCCTCGCACCCAGTAACTGATCAAACAAATCATCTATGCGCGGTAGAGGGTACTTGTTCTTCACCTGTCACTTTGTTCAATTGCCTATAATCAATACACATTCGCATGGAACCATCTTTCTTTTTAACAAATAATACCGGCGCACCCCACGGGGACACACTAGGACGGATGAAACCCTTATCCAGAAGTTCTTGGAGCTGCTCTTTTAGTTCTTTCAACTCGGCCGGTGCCATTCGATAAGGAGGAATGGATATGGGCTGAGTGCCCGGCACCAAGTCAATGCCAAAATCAATATCCCTGTCCGGCGGCATGCCCGGCAGGTCTGAGGGGAATACATCTGGGAAGTCCCTCACAACAGGTACGGAATCAATGCTAGGAGACTCAGCTCCCACATCTCTCACAAAAGCTAAGTACGATAAACACCCTTTTCAACCATCTTCTGAGCCTTTAAGAACGAAATAACACGGCTAGGGACGAAATCGGTCGAACCCCGCCACTCAATCCGAGAAATACCAGGAATGGCCAACGTAACTGTCTTAGCATGACAGTCCAATATAGCATGATACGGAGACAACCAGTCCATACCCAATATAACATCAAAGTCCACCATCCCCAACAATAACAAATCTGCCTGGGTCTTCATACCCCCAATAGATATAACATAGGATCTATAGACATGATCCACAACAATCGTATCACCCACGGGGGTGGATACATGAACAGGTAAATAAAGACTACCATGGGTCGCACCCAAGTGATGTGCAAAATAAGAGGACACGTAAGAATATGTGGACCCCGGATCAAATAGAACAGAGGCATCTCTGTGACAGACAGAAATGATACCTGTAATCACAGCATCGGAGGCAACTGCATCACGCCTGTCAGGAAGTGCATAGAACCGTGCCTGGCCTCCACCAGATCTCTCCTCGCCCCTGGGGCGACCACGAGAAGACCGACCTCCACCTCTACTAGACTGAGATGGTGCTGAAGAGGAGGGCTGATCCCTCTGCTGAGTCCTGCCCCTACGTAGTCGAGGGCACTGTCTCCTCATGTGGCCAAACTCACCACACTCATAACATGCACCTGGTGCTGGAGAAGTAGGTGTTGCACTCTGGGCTGGGAGGGCACCAAGCGATGACTGACCCTGCTGAAACCCCTGTCGACCACGACCATAAGAACCTTCGCTCTGCTCTGGGCGGCCTGAATGAGAAGGTCTAGATGAGCGACCTCGGCTCTGCCGGGAATGCCCTCTAGATGGAGCACCACTGAAACTGCCAGAACCACGAGGCCTCTTGGCCTCCCGCTCCTCTCTCTCTCGGTGACGATCCGCCTCAATGGAGCGTGCCATATCAGCAACCTGCTCAAACGATGATGACAGAACTCGCTCGCTGGTCATAAGAATACGGATAGAGTAGTTGAGGCCATCAATGAACCTCCTGATCCTCTCCCTATCAGTGGGGATCATCCATGTGGCATGCCTAGCCAACCGAGTGAATCTAAGCTCATACTGGGTCACAGACATGTCGCCCTGAATCAACCACTCGAACTGGCGACGTAGCTCCTCGCGACGAGACTGAGGTACATATTTCTCTAGAAAGAGAGTAGAGAACTGCTGCCATGTGAGAGGTGTTGCTCTTGCAAGCCTACGCCTCTCAAACTCCTCCCACCAATCAAATGCGGGACCGGTGAACTGAAATGTAGTAAATGAAACTCCGCCTGGACTCAAGAATACCAGCCGTACGCAGCATCTTCTGAAACTTATCCAAGAAACCCTAGGCATCCTCGCCCTCGGCGCCACTAAAATGGGGTGGCTGAAGTCCGCCAAATCTCTCGAGACGACGCCGCTCGTCATCGGGCATAACCTCAACCATATGCTATGCTCTGGAGTCGGTGCAGCTGGAGGAATAACCGGTGCAACCACCGAGCGTGGGACCGCCTCCGGTGTCCGAAGTCCCCGAACAACCGGGTCGGTGTGCGAGCTGCGGGGTCCGTCGACCACCCCCGACCGAGATGTCGCTACGGTAGCGGTAGCCGAAACTACCCGAGCCAAACCGGAACACACCGATAATATCCGAGCAAGAGTCTCCTGAAGACCAGGAATAGCAATAGATATAGTCCGGCCCTGAACTGGGGCTGCTGGGGCATCAACCACTGGGGGCTGCTCCTGAACCGGTACAACGGGCGGGTCAGCTGGCACTGCCTCGGCCGCCCTACCTCTACCTCTAGCACGACCGCGCCCACGGCCTCTAACAGGTGGCAATGGAGGTCGTCCACCTCGTCCTGATGCTCGCGTTCTCGCCATCTGCGAGAGAATAGAATATAGAAGTTCAGTTCTCAGAACAACAAGATCGCACGACCGAGTTCAAGAAAAGTGAAGTTTTCCTAAAGGTTCGCAGCCTCCCGAGGATAAGTACAGGCGTCCCCGTACCGATCCACAAGACTCTACTAACCGGCTCAAGACTCGTGAGGCCTAGTAAACCTAGGCTCTGATACCAACTTGTCACGACCCCAAATCCGGTCGTGATGGCGCCCAACACATTGCTAAGCCAGCCTGACCAATCAATATCAACAACGGAGCTAGAAGCTCTCTTTAACCCATTTAAGCATTTCAAAATATGAAACAATAGTAATATTTATACCAACAACGGGGAGACCAAGTCCCAAAATATACTAACTCCCATAGACCGAAGGGTCAAGAGTCATGAGCCTCTACTGAACGTAAGTGTATAAAGGTTCACAAAAATACCAAGTGCGGAAAGAAATGTCAATACAAAATCAAAAGATAGTAGGAAGGAATATCGGGTCCTGCGAACTCTGCAGCTACCTCGTATATCCCACAGATGTCGCCTCGCACAGCTACTGGATCACTGCTGAGAGGTACCTGGATCTGCACACAAGGTGCAGGGAGTAAAATGAGTACTGCCAGACTCAGTGGTAATAAACAAGGGTAAGACAGCGCAGATAAGAAATCCGCAATAAAGCACTATGTAAAACTATAATCAGCTACCCCGTCATAGAATCAATATTCACTGTACCTGTACCAACAAATACCAATAAATAGCATAACAGCTAGCAGATGTAGCTAAATGCAATGCAATGCATGACATGACCGCTACGGCGCGTAGCCCGACTCCAATTTTGGGTACCCGTGCTCACTGTGGGGGTTCAGACTCCGGAGGGGCTCCTACAGCCCAAGCACATCTCATAGAGATTTCTGACGGCGTGCAGTCCGATCCAACATATATCTCGCTGCGGCGCGCAACCCGATCCACTACTAGTCGACTAATATGCAGATACAGCCTCGCAGGCTCAAAAGTAGTTTTTGAAAACTCTTTCTTTCATTTTTCAGTTGGAAAACAGTAATATCAAGTTCCAGAGATTTGGAATTTAGCATAATAACAGAAATAGCTGCGGACTAGTAGAAAACTAGCATGTCTATATGATAAGACAATGATAACGATCCTCGCGGGATCCAATAACTGGCTCACGGCCCACAAGTATACTCAACCGCCCAAGAAGGGGGTTCAACGGCTCGAGAATAGCCAATAATACAGTATCAACAGGTTGGACTAATCTATTGTCTCCAGTTCATGATCGACCCCGCACTCTCAAGAGTGTGTGTGTCTCGCCGCTATACAGCGTCACAAAGTGGTATACCGGGGTTTCGAACCCGCCGGTCATCACCCACATCTATTACTCACCTCAATACGGCGCGACGACTACTCCGCAATGCCCTTGCCACGAGAATCAAGCTCCGCACGCGTAGAATCTGATCAAATACAGTAGAAACACAACAAATTAGGCCATTGGGACAACACCCAATCAATATAACCCAATTTCCATCAAAATTCCCAAAGTTGTCAAGACCCGACTTTCGGTACGCTTCTTGAAAAATTACGAAAGTCACATATTCGGAATCCTCATCTCGATACGAGTCTAGGCATATAAAATTTACCAAAATCGGACTCCATTTGCCCACTCAAATCAGTGTTTTTCTTTAATTTAGGCTTAGGGCTCAAACCCACCTTTAATCTTCCATTTACAGAAATTTAACCCATGATTTCATGTTAAAATGATGCAATTAAGCCACAAAACTTACCTCCAATGAAACCCCGATGATTTCCCAGCAATCTCCCGTCAATTGCTTCTCTTGGAACTCAAAAATGGAGGTTTTGGGTATTAAACCCGCGACTGGTTCTGTTCTGAACTTAAACTCACTGCCAGGCCAATTAACCCTACGCGATCGCAGACATCACCACGCGATCGCGATGCACAAATCCCTGGGGCCTGATTTTTCCTCTACGCGATCGCAGCCTTTGGCACGCGATCGCAGTGAACAACAAAAGATCCCTACGCGATCGCAACTCCAGCCACGCGATCGCATTGCATCCGGACTTGACCTTACGCGATCGCGTGAACCCAAACGCGATCGCACTGCATTCCGACATTGACCTACGCGATCGCAGACATCACCACGCGATCGCGATACACCCAAACACTGCCTTACGCGATCGCATTCAAAACTTCGCGATCGCAGAGAGCAAAAATTCTCTGCAATTATTGCAGCAGAACAGCAGTGCCTTTTGGCACACATTGGTCCGTTTGGACCCCCAAATTCATCCCGAGGCCCCCGGGACCCCAACGAAAACCACCAACATACTCCAAAACACGATACGAACTTGTTCCAATAATAAAAACACCATCCTAAACATCAAAATCACCAATTACACACGGATTCAAGCCTAAATTCCTTAAAACTTTCCGAATCACGCATTCTATCAAAAACCCGACCAAACGACGTCCGAATGACCTGAAATTTTGCAGGTACATCAAAAATCACCTAACGGAGCTACTGCAACTGTCGGAATTCCATTCCGACTCCCGGATCAAAATCTCACCTACCGTTCGGATTTCGCCAAAATTCAACCTTAGCCAATTCAAGCCTATTTCTACACCGGCCTCCAAATTCAATTCCGATCGCTCCCCTAAGTCACAAATCACCTCCCGGAACTAACCGAATCATCAGAATCCGATTCCGAGCCCTCTAGCTAAATAGTCAACTCCGGGTTGACTTTTCTTATTCAAGTTTCCTTCACAAAGGCTATATGCCTCATTTCCAATCCCAATCACTCCTAACTCACCCGATAGACTCTAACACTGATATAAAATCATAAAACATGTATTTACAAAATAACGGGGTGGTAATTCCCGTGACGACGGTCGTCACACTGATGTACTAGGTTTTTCATCTATTATAGCATTTATTTCTATACGATCATTTCTACCTTCTTCGTTTTGTTCGACTTGTGCTATATTTTTTAAGAATTACGTATATGTTTCGCTTGTTTCTGAATAATTTTCTAAATCACTATTATTATTTGGTTCATTTATTTCTTCTCTTCTAATTATTTCTAATTTTGGATTATTTTCTAACTTTTCTTCTTTTAATTGTTCTTTGAATCTATTTATCTCAAGTTGTAATTTATTTTCTTGTTCTTTTTCTTTTTGTCCGGTTGCATATAGTTCTTTTAACATGTTTAATTCTTTTTCTAATTCTATTATTTTAGCATTTTTTGTTTCTTCTATCTGTTTTATTTCTCTTTTTGATTGTTGTTTAATTTTTTCTATCTCATATTTTCGATCTATTTCCTCATTTTCTCATGTTATTCTTACTAAAGCAGTTAAGCTATCTTCTAATTTTAGTGATTCTTTTTCTAACATTAGATATAAGTTGTCTCATATTTTCTTATATTTTCTTCCTATATTAGAAAATACGATTTTTATTTTTAGTCCTTCTGGGTTTTCATATGTTTTTTTGTCTACTGCAAATTCCTCTTTATTCATTTTTTAAGTTGTATAATTAGTTTCCATTCTAATTCTGAAATTATATCTATAAGTTGTTCTAGTCTATCATTATTATTTTTAGAGATTTTTAAGTAATTAAATTCACAATATAATCCATATAATTCACTTTTAATTCTATCTGCTTCTTTTAATATGTTTTGTCTATTACTGGTGTTATTACTAATATTATAACTTGTCACGAACCAAACCCTAGTCGTGATGGCGCCTAACACGATGCTAGGCAAGCCCGACCTTATTTTCCCTTAAACCAGCTAGTTGTTAATCAAATTAAACTTAAACAGTAAATGATCATATCAGGTGATAAGCGAAGTGTAAAAGCATACAAATTACGGTCCCATCCATATCGTGGTGTCACGAGACTGAGCCTCTACAGAATAACATCCTAATACAAACAAGTCTAGGCAAAAAGAAATCAACAAGATGATAAAGGAGGAGAAAACAGGCTCTGCGGACGCTGGTAGCTACCTCGTAGTCTCCGCAAGAAGTAGATATGAGCAGGCAGCATCAACAACTCAACCGTTCTCGGGCACCTGTGAATCTGCACAAAAGGTGCAGGGGAGTGGGGTGAGTATATTTCAACTCAGTGAGTAATAATGATAATCAATACCTAAAAGTAAGAACTCCTATTGTCACGACCCAAATCCAGTCATGATGGCGCCCAACAATCAAGCTAGGCCAGCCAGACCAATAATTTAATTATCACCAATACCAGTCCCAAATGGACAACCAAAGAAGAATATATGAGTTTAAAAACTCCAATAATAATAATAATGAACAAAAGTACTGACACTCCCAAAGATCCGGAGTCACAAGTCTAGAGCCTCTAACAAAAACCAACAGGAATAGAGAGTATTGTATAGAAATACTCAAGTCTGAATACGAAATACAAGTAACAACTAGAAAGGAGTGGAGAAGCTAGGTTCTGCGAACGTAGGCAGCTACCTCAGCAACTCGAAATAACACTGCAAACGCTGGAATCGCCTGTCTACTGCTCCTGAGTACCTGAGTCTGCACACAAAAGGTGCAGGGAGTAGGGGTGAGTACTAAGTACTCAGTGAGTAACAAATATATATAAGTAGCTGACAGTAAGAAATCCACAAAATACCACAATATGAAGCTACACTACAGTCCGAATCTCCTACGAACTAGCAACAATAATACAATACAGCTACCACAGAGTAATTCAACAAATACGGATGCAATGCAATGCACATAACCGCTACGGCGTGTAGCCCGATCCAATTTAACGTCGACGGCGCTCACTGGGGGTGTGTACGGACTCCGGAGGGGCTCCTACAGCCCAAGCGCAATACTGCTGCGGCGTGCAGCCCGATCCTCATATCAACCACTACGACGTGCAGCCCGATCCCATGCTCAGTCCACAGTAAGCAATTAAGTCACAAGACAGTTCATTTTTTCTAAATTCCAGTTTTCAATTCATAATTTATGAAAAATACTTAAACTTTATTAAATTTGCAAAAGCCGGTAACTTAGCATTTCAAAAGTGTGATTTCAATTTCCAGGACTGAGATTAATGATTTAAGCAATTATAGCTATCACATAAATATTGTCCTCTAAGGACACTACAAGTCGGCACAAGGCCCCAAACAAGGCTTACAGCCCACAAATATATCAAATACAATGTATTTCCAACACTAACAACATATTATTCACATCCGGGATGGACCAAGTCTCAATCCCTAGTCACAATCAATCCCGCACCTGCCACGGTGTGCGAGCCACGCCTTACTAGCGTCACAATGTGCTAAGCCGGGGTTTCGAACCCTCAGGCTACCATATACACAAACTACTCACCTCTAGCCGGTCGTAGACTCGTCCGCGATGCCTTTACCTTTGAATTTAGCTCCCTCGTGCGTAGAATCTAGTCAAACCACAATAATTATATCAAATACAGGTCAAAGAACCATAACCCATTTCAATTTACATGAAATTCGCATAAATACACTAAGTTGGTAAAACCCGACCCCGGGCCCACTGCTCGGAAAATTTCGAAATTAGTACCAACGCGACCCTCATCTCGCCACGAGTCCGTGCATATAAAATTTATCGAAATCGGAGTTCAAATGGCCTTCCAAATCCAAAAATCCCGTTTTCTATATTTAGGCCACATTTCTTCAAGATTTCAACCCAATTTCATGAAGATAGATGTTAATTCTACCATAAAATGATGTTTTGAGTCAAGAATCTTACCTCCGACGAATACCCGATGACTTCTCAGTGATTTCCTCGAGTTTTCTTCTCTCTAGGGCTCAAAATTGAGTTTTGGGTTAATGAACCCGTAACCCCTCTGTTCTGTGATTTAATTCTCTGCCAGACCAATTTACTTTACGCGATTGCGACTCGCCTCACGCGATCGCGATGTTCAAAATTCCGGACTCACGCGATCGCTACTCGCCTCACGCGATCGCGATGTTCAAACATCCGGCTTCACGCGATCGCGTCTCTCTTCCTGCGATCGCGTAGCACAAATTTCCCTGGACCCCATTTCTCTTCTACGCGATCGCGTAGATGCTCATGCGATCGCGATGGCCACCCGGTTAACTCTACGCGATCGCGACTGGTGCTCCTGCGATCGCATTGGTCTAGCCCCTAACCTTACGCGATCGCGTCCCCCTCCCCGCGATCGCGGAGAGCAAAATCCTGCTGCATTTATGACAGCAACCAGCCTTCTCATTTTTCCCAAAAATGGTCCGTTTGGACCCCCGGATTCATCCCGAGACCCCCGGACCCCAACGAAAACCACCAACATACTCCAAAACATGATACGGACTTGTTCCAATCACAAAAACACCATCCTAAACATCAAAATCACCATTTCTACACGAATTCAAGCCTAAGTTTCTTCAAAACTTTCAAAACTAACATTCAATCCAAAACCCGATCAAACGATGTCCGAATGACCTGAAAATTTGCGGACATATCCAAAATCACATAACGAAGCTACAAACATTGTCGGATCAAAATATCACCTACCATCCGGTTTTTGCCAAAAATCAACCTTCGCCATTCAAGCCTAAAACTACACCGGACCTCCGAATTCAATTCCGATTGCTCTCCTAAGTCATAAATGTTCCCCCGGAACTAGTCGAATCATCAGAATCCGGTTTCGAGCACTCTAACTCAATAGTCAACTCTTGGTTGACTTCCCATATTCATGCTTCCTTCAAATATACTATTTGTTTCATTTTCAATCCAAATCACTCCTAACTCACCCGATATATTCTAATACTGATTTAAAAGCATAATATATGTAAATGCCAGGTAACGGGGTGGTAAATTCCCGTAACGACGGGCCGGGTCGTTACATTCTCCCCAACTTAAACAAACGCTCGTCCGCGAGCGGGTTAAGAAACATACCCGGAGTATCAAACAAGTGTGGATATCTACTTCGCATCTCCTGCTCGCTCGGTCTCCCAAGTTGCTTCCTCCACGGGACGACCTCTCCACTGCACTTTTACTGAAGCTATATCCTTGGATCTCAGCTTACGAACCTGTCCAAAATGGCTACTGGTTCCACATCATAAGTCAAGTCTTCATCTAGCTGTATCGTGCTGAAGTCCAACACATGAGACGGGTCTCCGACATACTTCCGGAGCATAGATACATCGAACATCGGGTGAACTCCCGACAAATTGGGCGGCAAAGCAAGCATATAAGCCACCTCCCCAACTTTCCTAAGCACTTCAAAAGGTCCAATAAACCTTGGGCTCAACTTCCCTTTCTTTCCAAACCTCATAACACCCTTCATAGGCGAAACCTTCAGCAACACCTTCTCACCTACTGAATAAGACACATCTCGGACCTTCCGGTCCGCATAACTCTTCTCACGCGACTGAGCTGTGCGAAGTCTCTCCTGAATTACCTTTACCTTGTCTAAGGCATCTTGGACTAACTCTGTCCCCAACAACCTAGCCTCGCCGGGCTCGAACCAACCAACCGGAGACCTACACCGCCTCCCATATAAAGCTTCATACGGTGCCATCTGAATGCTGGACTGATAGCTATTATTATAAGTAAACTCCGCCAAAGGCAAATAATCAGCCCACGAACCACCAAAATCAATGACACAAGCACGCAACATGTCCTCCAATATCTGAATAGTACGCTCAGACTGCCCATCCGTCTGTGGATGAAATGCCGTGCTCAACTCTACCTGTGAACCCAACTCTCGCTGAAATGTCCTCCAGAACTGAGATGTGAACTGGGTACCTCTGTCTGATATAATGGAAATAGGAACTCCATGCAATCTCACTATCTCACGGATGAATATCTCCGCCAACCGCTCTGAGGTATAGGTAGTACACACTGGGATGAA
>JASVEL010009793.1:0-132742 GCA_032618575.1 Nicotiana noctiflora
TCATATTTCTAAATAAGAAATAGCCATGGTATATTGGTTTTGAGTCTTATAGGCTCTCAAATATTTACAAAAACAAAATGTATGAGGTTTGAGCCTTTGACCTCTTAGAGCAAAATCAAGCAAATAAGAGACAACTAATGATAAGCAATGTCATTTTTTCCAGTTATATGTTTCCTTACGGTATTAATACATATACTTTAGTAAAATTTTAGGACGAAGCGGTGTCATCGTTCAACGTGCATCCACCCCTGCTTACCCGTGCGAGAAGCATTGTGCATTGGACTATCTTTTTTTGTTTTAAGTTTTCCAATCAAATCAAAGTTTTCAACTAGAATTGAAGTAAAAGCTCTTAGATTCATATACATAGACAACCAAAAAGTAAACAAAGAAGAAAAAAACTTACAAGGCTTAGGAATAGAAGTTTCCAAATCAGTTCTAACTTTCCGTTCTATAGTCACTGGAGCAAGAGAGGCCTCTGGCATCAATGCTGGATTCCTCTCCATTCCACCTGCTGTTATTGTCGTTGCTGCCATATCTATTCTCACTCTCCACTTTCCAAAGTTTCTGTCCACACACACACACTATGTATATTACCCTTCAATTTCAAGATTCTGAAATCAAGAGACACGTACAGAAGGAGGAAGATTGAAATACAGAGAGAGGGGTCGGGAAATTCGTGGCAAGTATGTGTAAGAGCCATGGAGTTTTGTAAAGGTGACAAGTGGAGCCTATGCATGAGCGTCTCGCCACAGTTTTGTGCTGCTTATGACACGTACGGTCAAATGTGTCCTATTCTTCCCCACGAATAGGGACAGTTTCCACTTAAACTAAAATGAAACATCAGGGCTGTTTGGTACGAGTGATACGAGACTAAATTTAAGATGAGTCTATTTTATATTTTAATTGAAATAAAATCAAGGTATAATTGATTTTGAAATTAGCTATTCAGAAATTGTAGTATTTTCTATTTTTTTTGGAAGGGTAAGATAGCTAAGGATGTTAGGACAAAAAAAACAAATGTCATGCGGAAGCTAACAAAGCAAACCTTAAACGACGATAAATCATACAATAGAGAGAAATCTACCGAAAGAGATACAAATATTTAACGTGGTTCGGTCAACTGACCTACGTCCACAACGGAGATGAGTAATCCACTATAATAAAAGAGATTACAAAATATTGAGAGAACAACCTCACGAAGAGGCAAATACAAGTGACACATTAACACTTGTTCTGAAAAGTTCTCCCTAAACACTACTCTCAAGCCCTCTATGGCTACATTGTGTATGCAACTGAATGAGAAGGAAGAATCCTCAATTTATAGAAGTCCAAACATTTTCCTACAAGAAAAAGAACTAGCCAAATATTGGAGATTTGTAATTTCCTTTTACAAAAAATAAAACCCAATTAAGGTAATTATATTGCCCTTTTCCTTCAAGATATAGGAAAACCAAATATGACAAGAAAATTATGGCAAATACCTAACAATTCTCCCCCTTGGCCTCAATTTTCTGGCAAAATAAATTTGATCCGCCTTCTTCACATAGCCTTCAATAGGTCGCATCTCCAGATCTCTGCCACAAAGTTTTGTCTCAACGTCCGTAGCACTCCGGTCAAATTTCTCAGTCAAAAAATTATGATTATCGTCAAATATGCCATGGCTAGAACTGAACCCGCCAAGATGAACATGTCTTGAACCTCGCTCGAAGCTGGCTCTGATACCACTTGTTATGACCAAAAAAATCAAGTGTAATGCGGAATCTAGCAAAGCAAACACTGAACGACAATAAATCATACAACAAAAGAGAAATCTACTAAAAGAGACACAAATATTTAACGTGGTTCGGTCAGCTGACCTACGTCCACAACCCTAGGCTTAATGCCCCAACGAGCACAGTCAGAAAAGAAGCCTTTGGGCAACTCGATAGGAATCAGAGGAGAAAGATAGAGTCATTGCCGTTCTAACCGCTGTCAGAAGACGTGAAGTGAGGGCGTGGTTCAAGTCACATCGTATGCTCGCCTTTGACCACCAAAGCTCCTTCTACGGGTGGATTCCCGGAAACCTGCGGTAGCCCTTCTTGCCCCGCGTTCCACACGATTTGAACGACCTCTAAAAAGGGTTCTACGGCCTGTAGAAGTTCATTAAACATGATGGTTTGGTTCATTCTTTGACTGCTCTTCTCCCCCCAAACAAAAAGAGAGACTTTTTTAGATATATGTAGTTGCTTGGTCAACGGAGATGAGCAATCCACTATAATAAAAAGAGAGTACAAAATATCGAGTGAATAACCTCACGAAGAGGCAAACATAAGTGACACACTTACACTTATCTTATAAAGTTCTCCCCCTAAATAAGACTCTCAAGCTCCTTATGGCTACATTGTGGATATTATTGAATGAGAAGGAAGGATCCTCAATTTATAGAAGTCCAAACATTTTCCTACAAGAAAAAGAACTAGCCAAATATTGGAGATTTATAATTTCCTTTTACAAAAAGGAAAATCCAGTTAAGGTAATTATATTGCCATTTTCCTTCAACAAATAGAAAAACCAAATATGGTAAGAAAATTATGGCAAACACCTAATAATTCTCCCCCTTGGCCTGAATTTGTCAAAGAAACCCGAAGAGTTTCCCAAGAGTCTGGCAGAGTATTAAGAAGCCAAAGTCCTTGTATCTCATCATCAAAATTAACCCCCATTCCAGATAGTTGATCAAGGACACCCTGAAAATCATTTATGTGATCAAGGATAGGGCTTCCTTCCTTGTATTTAAAGATCATCGATTGCTTTAGCAGAAACAATTTGTTGTTCCCAGTTTTTGAAGCATAAAGAGTTTCTAGCTTTTCCCACAATGATCTCGCATGTATCTCGTTCACAATATGGTTGCGAACATTATCTTTAACCCATTGCCGTATATATCCACATACTTGTTGGTGCTAGAAATCCCAATCTTCATCAGATATACTCTCGAGTTTATGAGCTGAAAAAACGTGTAGATACATCTTCTTCACGAACAACAAGTCTTTCATCTTGCTTCTTCAAACATTATAATTTATCCCATTCAAACATATCATCTTTCTCATATTCGCCTCCATTCTGTAATAACCCGGATAAAAAACCAAGGCTCTGATGCCACTGTTAGGATAAAATAAAACCTGCATGGGCCACCAGGCAATATAATTACCTTAACTGGATTTTCCTTTTTATAAATGGAAATTATAAATTTCCAATATTTGGCTAGTCCTTTTTCTTGTAGGAAAAGGTTTGGACTTCTATAAATTGAGGATCCTTCCTTCTCATTCAGTAGCATCCACAATGTAGCCATAGGGGGCTTGAGAGCAGTGTTTAGGGGGAGAATTTTTCGGGACAAGTGGTAGTGTGTCACTTGTGTTTTCCTCTTCGTAAGGTTGTTCTCTCGATATTTTGTACCCTCTTTTATTATAGTGGATTGCTCATCTCTATTGTGGACTCAGGTCAATTGACCGAACTACGTTAAATATTTGTGTCTCATTTGGTAGATTTCTCTCTATTGTATGATTTATCATCGTTCAAGGTTTGCTTTGCTAGCTTCCGCATGTCACCTATGTTTTTGGGTGTAAAGCTTGTGTTCATATTCCTAAAGATGAGAGATAGAAGCTGGATGTCAAGACTAAGCAGTGCATCTTTATCGGCTATGGTCAAGATGAGTTTGGGTATCGTTTTTATGATCCAGTTGATAATTAACTTATTTGAAGTCGTGATGCAATATTCTTTGAAGACCAAACTATTGAAGATATTGAAAAAGATGAGAAGATATATTCTCAGAGTAATGAGATCTTAGTTGATATTGATCGAGTTTCAATTGCTAAGGCATCTATTGCACATGAAGGAACCCAAGACAATGATGGAGATAGTAATCAAGATCAAAATGATCATCATGGTGTAGATGTTATGGATTCTCCAGTTGATGAAGTTGTGGTTGATCAGCAACCATTTCATGCACATGTAACTACTTCGAATGCTCCTGAAACCTCTCTTAGAAGATCTACAAGGGAGAAGCACAAATCCATGCGCTATCCTCCTGATGAGTATGTACTTTTGACTGAAATGGGAGAACTTAAGAATTATGATGAAGCCATACAAGATAATCATAAAGATCATTGGATCGAAGTGATGAGTATTAGTCAGAGTCCATCTACTGATGAAGAGAAAAGGAGATGTCTCGTATTCCTTACTCTTATGCCGTTGGTAGCTTGATGTATGCTATGGTTTGCACTAGACCAGATACTGTACATGTCGTTGGTACAGTTAGTAGATTCCTTTCCTATCCCGGAAAAAGAACATTGGGATGCAGTAAAATTAATATTAAGGTATTTGAAAAGTACTGCAGATTTGAAGCTGTGCTTTGGCAATGGCAAGCCTGAGCTTGTTTGTTACACAGACTCTGATTTAGGGGGCAATCTTAATAATTCAAGATCCACTTCCGGTTATTTGATCACTTTTGCGGGGGGGGGGGGGGGTCTTGGCAATCTAAACTATAGAAGTGCATAGCTCTATCCACCACAGAAACCGAATATATTGATGTCACAGAAGGTGCCAAAGAACTATTATGGATGAAGGAGTTTATTAATGATGTTGGCTTTGAGCAGCCACGGTATATCTTATTTTGTGATAATGAGAGTGCTATCTGTCTCACCAGGCACTCCACTTTTCATTCTAAGACCAAACATATAAATAGAAAGTATTATTGGATAAGAATGGCAGTGGAAGAGAAATTATTTGAAATTGGGATGATAGACACTAATGAAAATCCTTCGGATATGCTGACAAAGGCGGCGGTTGCAGATAAACATGAATTTCGTAGAAAATTGGTAGGCATGAAGCCTGTCAATAGTTCCTCTACTTGAAGACACATTTGGCCCCTTGGCTGGAGGGGGAGTTTGTTGGGAACATGCCCATATTGTCCATCCAAAGGCCTAATGGCCTAATCCTATTCTCTTTTGGTTTCCAATCCTATTTGGAATTGGATTCGGTTTATTTCTATTTTGAGTGAATTTTGGCTTTAAGAGAAAGCAACTCATGATATATAAATAGGACAACCTTGGAGAATTATTCTATGCTCATTGATACAAGTCTTTGAAAGACTTAAGCACATAAGAGTGATTTAGAGAGAGCTTTGATCAAGAGAGAAGAGAGAAAAGAGAAAAGAGAAGAAAAATATTTTTCTTGTGCTGCAGATTTTTATTCCGATCAGCCAACACTCAAATTACGTTTTCGATTCGTTAATCGTTGGTTCGGGCTGAAATTTTTACGGAATGTTTATAACATCTTTGTCTTGGATTTGAACGGTGGAGATCGAATTTGGAGCTCGTAGCATCTGATTTCGTGCTTCGAACAACAACTTCATTTTGTGGATTATACTCTTTCTCAATTGATTAGTTGTTGCTCTTGTTGCTATTGTTGCTCCGTGTTTGGCCCTTGTTGTGTAGCCAATTTGGAGAACGTTGTAACCCTCTTATTGTTATAGTGAAGTTTATTGGATCTTTGTGCTCCCGTGGTTTTTACTTCGATTTAAAGGTTTTCCATGTTAAAATTTGGTGTTCTTTATCTTCTTTATTTTCGGGTTTGCTTCTTCCTTGACACAACAAAGGGGAATCCTTCGTTTTAGGAAAGAGACGATAAATTCAGTCATGAAAAAAAAAATAGTTTGTTTTAAGGCTCTCGTGAGGCTTTAGGGTGAATTCCTCTCACATTGAAAACTGCGCTCATATTATTCGCGCACCTGCATACCACAATCCGATTTTAAGTCCTTTATTTTAAAATAGAGGAGTAGTTTAATTTTTCTCTCTTCTGGACTAAGAGAACTTACTTACGAACTAATTGAAAAAAAACACACAAATAGAATGAGGTTTTTTTACGTGATTAGAAATCATAATTCCGAAATAATTAATCATGAGATAACTTATTTTCCAACCAAATAACCCGTAAGGATTGTTTGGTACGTGGGATAACATGAAATAAGATATGGGATGGTTGGTAGTATAAATTTATCTAAAGATAAAATTATATCGTTAACCAAATATAATATTGATTTATTCTTAGATATAGCCTTGGATATCCCACCTTATCTAATCAAACGTGCAATTATTTTATCCCACCTCCCAAGTGGGATAGATTAGTCTAGTAATTATAGTTCCACGACTATAATTCAGAGATAATTTGGTTCTTCTACCAAGCAACCCATAAGGAATTGTTTGATATAACTGTGGGATAAACTAGAATATCCATGGGGTAAGATAGCCATGTGATTAACTATCCCATATTTTATACCAGGCTAATTTTATCATTTCAGTGTAAAATTTTTCGGAATTACTTAATATTTATAACTAAATTTAAATAAATATAATCTTAAATTCTATCTCGAAATTAATATCTTTATCCCTCGTGCCAAACAATACGTAAAGGTATCATCTTCTTCCGAGACAAATATAGAGCATTAATAAGTTGAGCTTTTAGAGCCATATTATGCTGGAACTCCAACACATGAAAAGTTTCAACATAATATACTAGAGATTGGAGCACCTGTATATGAACTTCCAGCATTAATATATTATGCTGGAACTCCGGTATACTATGCTGTAATATTTTCTGAATTTTGAATAATATTTTTGTTCAAATTTATCTTTGGATGAAAAGTGGCTAAATTTCGATTATTGTTAAAATATGACTATTTTTTAATGGGACATTTTCATGTATGTACCAATTTTAAAACTATATTACATATTATGTAGCAACTAGCGAATTTACATCAAATGTCAATAGAAAGTTTTCATAAGTTCTTGCATTTTGGCCCATCAAATATTAACCACCTAAAAAGGTGGATATTAACAACTTTTGTGTTTTAAAGTGTGAACAAATTGTAGTGGTTAGCTAAAGTTATGGCAATTTGTAGGCTTTAATTATGGATATTAAAGTGAAAAGGAAAAAAGTAAAAGTTTGTCTTCTACAATTCAACAAAATAAAAAATTGGGAGTGAATTATTCTACTGCCCAATACCAATTTCTGAAACGGAAGAATAATTTTCTTAAGCTATATTGATTTCAATTGTCTCGACTTGTATTGTCTATTGTAGTTTAATTATTGTTAATTATTGTATTTTGGTAATAAATTGAAGATGATAGGTGAATTACATGTGGATAATATATTTCTATAAAAATATTGCTCATTCTGCACAAAACAAAAATTATTTCATATTAGCATAAAAAATAAGCATTAATCTACATAATACCTACATAATTCTTCAAAAAAAAAAATAGTAAGAACTACAGAATGACTACAAAATAACAACATTTATAAAAATGTAAAAAGTTGTGACTACAATTAATCTACAAAATTAAGACAACTAATCGACATGACTACAAAATAACTACATTTATAAGTTGTAGATAATAGAAACTATAATTTAGACACATAATTAACACAACTAATCTACATGACTTTATACACATAATTAACACAACTAATCTACATGACTACAAAATAACTACAAATATAAATTGTAGATAATATCAACTATAATTAATCTACAAAATTAAGACTACTAAACTACAATTTAACAACGAAATTAAAACATAGATTTTTACAGACTTAATGTACATAATACCTACATAATTATTCAGAAAAAAAAAAAATAAGAACTACAGAATGACTACAAAATAACAACATTTGTAATATAGAAAATAGCAACTACAATTAATCTACAAAAATAAAGATAACTAATCGACATGACTACAAAATAACTATATTTATAAGTTGTAGATAATTGCAACTACATACACCAAATTAACACAAATAGTGTACATAAGCATTAATCTACACAATACCTACATAATTCTTAAAAAAATTTTAGTAAGAACTACAAAATGACTACAAAATAACTACATTTATAAAACTGTAAAAAATAGCCGGTTATGAACTATCATCACTCAATCGGACTTGACGGAGAGCCTGGAGAAGTTTAGAAGAGTAGATCTGCTGCTCGTTTTGAGTTCTCCACCTCGATATTGATCAAGGCTAGCGGTTGGAACTAGTCGTGCCTCAACTTCCTATATCTCTTGGAACTAGTTTTGTCTCAACTTCCCTTGCAATGTAATCCAACTTCGCCATCCACTCAATGATATTCTTTCTAGCTAGAGGCATGGCTTCCACGCATTTGTAGTCTGGTGTATCGGACAATAATCATTTTATTTTGCAGTGAATAAGCGTCGATTTCTCGGTTGAAAGCCATAAATGCCTTATCTTCAGAAGCAACATAGAGAAAGAAGGAGAGAGCGTGGGAAAGAATAATACGTAGAGAGAGAAAGTGAGAAAGAAATGAGGGAGGAAAAGAGAGGGTAGCACGTGGGAATAGGTATTTAGTGAAAAAAGGTAAAAGATATTAGTATTTTATTTATGTAGGGTGTGTTAGATCATAATTGTGTCAAATAAAGATGACCCATTAATAATGTCATTAATTTGAATTATGGTACATATATGTAATTAAAATAAAATATATATAATAAAATAAAAAGTTAAATATATTATGTAATATATTAGTATATTTGGTATATATATATATATATGTAAAAATTTCTTTTTTAATTACCACTTGTAAATCCGAATATTTTTGAATTTAGGTGGTTGGAATATTGACCCTGTCTATCAAAGACGGGCCTAAACATTGTAAGACAAGGCCCACTAGTATCAGTCAACTGGGCCACCATAAATAATTCCAGCTCCATACCCTGATTCTCTTCCAACAATTCCATTACGCTCTCCTTTCGTTAAAAATCGACACAAAAGGAGGAGAGGATTTTTTGAGGCAAAAATCAATGGCCACTGAAGCACCGATAGAGGCAACGGAGGTTCCGCCGGCGTCAGCGATGGAGACGTTGGCGAAGCAGCCACATAAGCTAGAGAGGAGATGGACATTCTGGTTCGATAATCAATCTAAGCCGAAACAAGGAGCCGCTTGGGGAAGTTCTCTTCGAAAAGCTTATACTTTCGAAACCGTTGAGGAATTCTGGAGGTATACGAAAATTACAAAACACGAGATCTCTTTTAGATTCTTCTGGTTATATATTTTTGCCCTAATTTAGGTTTTCTAATGAAATTTTATCAATTGTTTTATGAATTGGGTAATAGCACTTTTGATTCATAAGTTATTGAAAATTCTGATTTTGTTCCCTCTAGCATTTAACTACGCATATTTAACCTTGTATTCATTAAAATGTGTGTTTTTTGGCCCCATTACATAGGAAATATGTTAAATTTGGATTAGTTTTAGAACTATATTACCTTTAAATATGAAGTAGTAGTTCAAATTTAACAAACATATAAGTACTTAAATGATTTAAAAGTTAGTAATTTGTCAAAGTTGGATAGATTCACAAATAGAAGGATGAAAAGTGCACATTAATTCAAGGTTAAGTATGCATAAACAGATAGCACAAGGACTATAACTAGAATATTTCAACATTTAAGGGTCAAAAAGAACACTCTTCCGTCTTTAATTAATTAAGATGCTTTCATGTTGCAATGTTATGTTGATGTATGAGTATATGAATATGTTACCTTCACAAAGAGAGAGCACATGTCTTGGACCTACTTTGTGCTGGAAAACATATTAAAAATTTTACTTTCTACCACCTGCTCGCTCATATGACACTCTGTTTTGGGAGTTCGAAAAAATATTCACCATTACGTTAATTATGGAGTATTATTCACGGAAAAGTTCCATTAAGAATATTGTCCTATGCATCTCTTGCAATTTTCAAGAATCTATGTCCACCTAAGGAGGTGGGATAGTGGTCAATGAAATGGGAGAAGAACCTTGAGATCTCAGGTTCAAGTTCCAGTGGAGGCGAAAAAAATAGTCGGTGATTTCTTCCAATTTGCCTAAGCCTTGGTAGGCAGAGATACCCGATACCAGGTAGCAGGTACACGTCGGAAGCCGGACATCACGTCATAAAAAATCAAGAATTTGAATTATTTAACAATACAAAGCTTGTGATATGCTCTCTGTACACCTAAGCTTTTAGGTATCAATATAGTATTTTCTTTAACCACCACTAATATAATTACTATACAGTCAAACAGTGTTCTATAAAACCAAACAGTGCCATTTTTATCTTAAATTTCATAATTTTCCATGTAATGGATTTACTGCTGCAATCCATAGTTTGGATGTTGTGTGGCTTTATTTTAATTCATTAATGAGATATTACTGTTTAGAAAGTGTAATAGTTCCATTATGTGGAATTATACTGGATTTTTTGTTGTTGTAAAGCCCTGTTGTTAAAGGCTCATTTAAGGCGCGCTTAACCCCGAAGCTCAAAAAAGCTCAAGGAGGGCGCTTCCACTCGCTTTAGTTGCACTTCAGTGTAAGGCAAGGCACTAAGGCGTGCACCTCATTGCCCATGCTTTCTCTCTTGAATCAAGCGGCACTAAAAAACAACTATAATCAGAAATAAGTGTATTAGCTGCGAAGGGAAACATTATCAATGAATTTGTTACTTGCTCTTGAAATACATATAATTTTTTATTTATTTCCTTCATTGCGCCTTTTTAACTAAAGCCCACACTTTAAGTGCGCTTTGCGCTTAAAGCCCAGATTGAACTAGAGCGCTTTTTAGAGCTTTTCGCCTTTGGCTACAATGTTGTAAAGTATAATAGTTGGATAGAAGCTGCTTTTAAATGTCAATTGAAGTGCTAGATCTTTCTCTTTGCAGTTTATATGATCAGATATTCAAGCCCAGCAAGTTGACTGCTAATGCAGACTTTCATTTGTTCAAAGCTGGGATTGAGCCCAAATGGGAAGATCCTGAGTGTGCTAGTGGCGGCAAGTGGACTGTTATGAGCAGCAGAAAGGCTAATCTTGAAACTATGTGGCTTGAAACTGTAATAAGATCTTCTCTTTACTTTTCTTGGTTTCTGTTCAGTAGTCAGGATGTCATGAAAGCATTATGTTGATTAGTTTCTAATTAAAGATGCTCACATGTTGTTTGCTCGATGGAATTCTTTTGAATAGCTGATGGCATTGGTCGGTGAGCAGTTTGATGAGTCAGAGGAGATATGTGGAGTGGTTGCCAGTGTACGTCGGAGTCAGGATAAACTTTCCTTATGGACTAAGACTGCCTCCAATGAAGCAATTCAGGTTATTGGAATTTTCGTGATGTAGAATAGTTACTGAACTGAAAAATGTGTTATGTTATACACTATGTCATAAATCTGATATGAAATATTTTTTAAAAAAGAATATACCAGAATATGATCTTTTTCTTTAAAATGCTGAAAAAGGAGTGTATTTATTTGAGCACTGAATTTTGAGAACAAGGGAAGCATGCCCTTCCCCGTTGTGACCCATGGATGGAACACGTTATTAAATATTGGTTAAAACCATCACATGCCTTAGCTAATCAGTGGCTGAAACTATTATTTCTTGGTAGGGAAGTCCTTGATATTTCCTTTAACTTGTTCTCTAACCGGAGTTGGCAGATATGATGTTGTTTTTGTAATGGTATGACTTCTATCTGGTATTTGTTTTGAATTTTTTCTTTTGATAAAGTAAATAATTTTATTAGTGATGGGGAGACCCCGTATACAACCCTATACCAAAAAGTGGAGAACCTACGACAAAATATGGTTGTCAATGAAAGAAACCAATCATTTATACACATAAAGATCTCATGAGTACACCAAAAAACTAGAAACTAGAGGTCGTTTTGCATTTTTCGGAAGCATTATCAACCTCTTCAAATGCTCTCATGTTCCTCTCTTTCCATAGAACCCCATAATGGCTGATGGGGCAACATCACATGCCCTTGGTCTTCTCTTCCTCCTGAAGGCCCAAGTATGCAACGCCTCTTTCATTGTGCACGCATCACGCATTATATTCCAAACCAATTTAGGACCACCAACCACAACTTTCCAGCCACATGACAACGCAACAAGAGATGGTTTTACACCTTTGCCCGCACAACACTACAAGATGCAACTAACCATTTGTTCTTATTATGGACCTTTTGTTGCCGTTTTGCATTAGGCCATCTCTAAAAACGCTTTGACTCTGGCTCATATCCCTTGAACTGATCTATGGACATATAGGCATCTGAATGTGCTTCATTTTCATCTTCTGAAGTACCCTTGTGCTTGAAATCTAAATTTGCTGTGTGGTGATGTTCTATAGATCATAGATGGTAAGAAATTCCAAAAGGGTGTGAAGGTTGCAAAGGTGTTCCCTAGAAGTCTACTCATCAGCTTTCTCATCTAAACACGGGAATGTGGTTATTTTGAAGGGTTTTACTAGTCACAAAGTGGATGCAGGAACCCCCCCCCCCCAAAACACACACAACACACCCACCCACCCAATATGTCTTTTGTCTCCAATTTAATTAATTAATGATTATGGATTTGGGAAAATGGAAATATGCTATCTGGACTTTAAGGTTGTACTTTGCAATCTTTTAACCTTTCCGACTTGAACTGTATAATGAATTGATAATGTTACAATGACCTTCTAACATTTGTTTTTAGAAAAAAGGACAACTCGATGCATGATGCATCCTGCGTTTACACAAGATCCGGTGAAGAGCTGCAACACTAGTGTGTGTGATGGAAACAACTTTACTGTTGCTCCAAGACTCCATTTCACCTTTTTAACATTTTAGTTTTTTTTAACCTTGGGGGTGGGAAGAGGGATTTCAAATGGAGACGTGTACACTAGAAAGAACTAACTGAAAAAGGACAAAGGACACATAGCCTAATACTGTACACTAGAAAGAACTAACTGAAAACGGACAAAGGACACATAACCTAATACTGTACCTGGGACATAAACCATTTCTCTTATCTTTGCCGTGATGAATTAGTGATTTTTCTCTTTTTTTCTTTTCCTTGCAAAGTTTTCACATTGCTTCTTAAATGTTTAAAAACTCGTCGGGGTGGTAAAGTGCAATAGGCCTATTATACGAATAAAAAGACAAAGAAACAGCTAAACTGAAATAGTATTTCTTCAATCTCACTTAGCAGTTTCATTCATTTACAGTGTCATTAGATGATACATATACCACAGCAGTACAGTTCTTTCATATGCTGTGGCGCAGCTGAACCAATAAAGTTGTGTACCTAATTCTGGTTGTGGTCTTGTTTAATACACATTCTCCTGTGTGTAACACTAATGGACTTGCTAAGGATGATTTGATTCCCACACTTATACTTAATATGATTTTTTATTCTGATATCCTATATGATCCTCTTCTCCCATATTCCCCCCCCCCCTCCAAACAACCAACCACAAACACCCACACACAAAAGATGCTGGAACATGTATCTTTCTCCCTCTGAATATGCAGCTTGGAGTTTTAGACACAAGTTCTTGTATTTCATTCGTTAAGCACGATTCCATATTATACTAAAAGCTTATATTAGACATGTTCATCTTACAGTATTGCAAAACACAAGGTTCAATTTAAATTCCATTACATTGCTCCACTAGGTTTCCTTTTTTGTTTATTGTTGTGTGACTGCATGTGTTTTCCTGCTTTTAACACATGTAACATGTCGGGACATCAACAATCTTCATTCTTAACCTTTGTTTTTTGGCATGATGCTACACTTGATGCATTGAGGTTTTGCAATTATATATAACCGGTTGGTTTTATGCTGCAGATGAGCATTGGTAGGAAGTGGAAGGAGATCATCGATGCTGAAAAAATATCGTATAGTTTCCATGTAACTTCCCTTGCCGCTTACCATTATTGCAAAGTCAAGTGTCTTTTGTCTTTCCTCCTGTGAATTTTTTCTCTCGTAATCAACCTATCTTTTGGTCGCTGCAGGATGACTCTAAAAGGGAAAGGTCAGCTAAGAACCGATATACTGTGTGAATTCCTTTATCGTGTGGGATTGACACCTGGTCCCTAGGTTTTCCAATACTGAAAATTGTACTATTAGCACAGTTTTGTGCTTGTCTGCTGCAAAATTTTGATTTTCTCTTTGAATTTATTCCTACCTCATATGGATCTTTGGATGTATTGTGTTAAAGATTTTGTTTGGTTCTTTGTTACTTATCTGGAGTCTGCCCCATGTATTAATTTAGCGATGATAGTTTTGTAGTTTTCATTCCTCAAAGCCAAGGGACTTCCCTTCTGTCAACAAGTTTAGTCCATTGATAACTAATTTGATATGTAGCTTATTGTCATAAAATGATGAAAAGAAGAAAAAACTGTTTAAATATAGCTCGCTGTCTAAGAGGCTGAAAATCATCTTAGAAAAATGATAGTAACAAAATGAACTGCTTTAGTGAGGCTATTACTAGCTAAAACTTAAAAGTACTTCTAATTTGCTACCAAAATTTGTTGCACTTTATCATGCAACACAATAGTTACAACTCAAAAGTCACGGACTTTCAAAGTCTGTAATTTATTTTATTTTTGAGATGGGAAAAAGAAAACGACTCTATTTGAGAATTATTGTTTTGCATCCATCTGAATTTAAGAAAGAATAATCTTACAAGTCCAAATCTATTTGTTACTTTTACATTTTTGAGCCTTTTCAAGTGATTAAGCGTAAGCCATATGTAAGAAATTTTAATTTTAGGCTTTTGGCATACTTTTGTCATTTTAGCTTAAAAATAATGGTTTAAAGTATTTTTTACTTTATCCAAATATTTCCAAATATCTCAAAATGACTTATAAGTACTTAAAATAAGCGCATCCAATGCATTCTCTTCCAAATATTCATTGGCTTTTAGTTTGCATAAATTGCACCAATCGACTTGAATTTCTCCCTCAAAAGCCAGCCTTGCGTGAGTTGCCTTGTGCGAGTGGACTTATCAATGATACAAAATGTGTGCTCCATTTGTTCCCACTTCTATGACCCATTGTTTGGAGAGTTATAGAACTTTTTCTTTTAAACTTTTATTGTTTCAAATTTCTTGTAAATATTTTGAATAATTTACAATTATGACTTATAGTATTCCATGTAAGGTTATTTTAAAAAACTTGAAGTATTTGTGTTTGAATTAACACCGAAAATTAAATAGCTTGATTCACGTATGCTGAACCTCCCACTTAACATAGGAGAGACAGAGATTCCATGTCTTCCCATGCACAAGACATTTCTAATATTTGTTTGGCTTAGATATTTTAAAAAATATTTCCTCACGAACTCATTTTCTTCCGATTGAAGGAAATTGACTTACTTACCAAAGGAGCAAAAATATTTTTTAAAACTCGTTTCAACCTTCCCCGCTCTATTCTCCGCCCTTACCCACCCACCCCTACTCCCACCCACCCCACCTCCCAACCCTCCCCCACCCCCTACCCAATCCCCCTTACCCCTTCCCGCTGCTGCCGCCGCCACCGCCATCCCTACCCCTAGCATCGTCACCATCACTTCGCCCCCTGTAGACCCCGACCAACCACCCTCCTCCCCCTTACCCATTTTGTATAATATAGTGTTTACCTAAATTATATATTTTTCTAACATATTTTCTGCTACCTAATCAAACATCGAAAAACTAGTAAGAAAATCACTTATTTTTCAAGGAAAACCTTTTCCTCCGTAACAAACGCAACCATTATCACCATTTTATTTCCTGAAGAAGAATTTTTTTCTTTTCGAAAATATATGCTGTACTTGGTTATTCTTCAAAAAGGTTAATATATACGATGAATATGGACACAATCCAAGTGTTGAAAACAAGAAAGCATACCTAGACTACAATGCATATGTTTGAATAGTACCGATAGCTAAGTTGTATCAACATTGAGTTGTTTCAAGTACACAAAGCTATAGCTAAGCTATTTGATCATAACAACATTTCCCGTGTATGGGACACCATACATATATATAATATATAAAGCTGATATCAAGCAAGAAATCCAAGTCTTTCACCATTCTTCTTTGCTAGTCGGATCAATCCTTGCCTTTGTTTCTGATCTGCTCCTATTGATTTGCAGAACTCTGTGATTACCTGAAAATCAAATACCATACACAATTCATCAACAACAACAACGACAACAAATAATGACAACATACCTAGTATAGGGGGTATGCTAGAATTTTTGTAAGCGGTATTGAAATTTATAGAAGAACATGAATAATAACCTTAATTATTATACTTTTGGACAAGAAATAGTCTTAATCTATTGATTTTGTTGAGTGTTAAGTTAGAAAAGGTCCTAAGATCACATCTACTTAATCACTTTTTTAACCACATACACTCTCAAATATTTGCGAAAAAGAAATTGCTAGTTGAGATTCAAACATTTGACCTCCTAAAACAAAGCCAAGCACATACCAATGTGTCTTACTTATCCATTTCCTTACGGTATTAATATACTACTATATATTAAGTAAAGTTTTTCGATGAAGCAGTATCGCGTGAATCACTTCATCAAACTCGCATCCATACATGACCCAGTATATTTCAACTATGTAGGATTTGAGAAGGATAATGTGTAGTCAAACCCTACCTTGTGGAGGTAAAGATATTTTTTTCAATAGATCGACTCGAGAAAAACACCATACACAATTCATTTTTAGTATTATATATCTTGGACAAAATTGTAGCGTTGATGTTCGAAGTGTGACCATTTGGCCTCTCGGTTATTCTTTTGAGACTCAAAACACTATATTTATCTTGGAACATCCAATTACAAACTGTCCTCCATAAATTCTTTTAAATATGTTTTATTTTGTTATCATTTTAAAGTAATTCTCTTGTAAATATTCTATTACAAGTTTACTTTAAAAGATAAATTGATCAAGTTCGATGTTACAGGACATTTAGTCAAGTTGAAGATTAAAAAACATAACCTACTTGTTTAGAATAATATTAGAATCTTGAGAACCAAAGCCTCTTTGGTGCAAGAAGTACAATTGATATCCATTGGCAATCTGAAAAATCACTTTGTTTTAACCCTTGTTTCAAATTATTCATTCGAATTCAGGTACTATAAAATTTTAAGGATTTCAAACTTTAAATCTGAACCATCAATCCATAAATAGAAAAAACTAAAGATTTGAACTTATAATTTATAGGTCGTACGGAATAACTCTACTATTGATCCAACGTTCCCGATCTCGACACTAACATTATTTTAAAAATAAAAATAAAAACTATGCTAGTAAATGGTAAGTACCTGAGAGTGTAAAGCAATAGCTTTGCCCCTAAGCTGATTGAAACGTTTCTTGCCAACAATATTCCTAGTGACAACAACAATAGGAGCAAATATTCCTTTCCCTGCATTAACATTCCCCATCATTGGCCTTGATCTCACTGGCTTTCCCATACTTACGTTCATTGCCACTTTCCTAGCAAGAATTCCATAATCATCACCACCAATAGATGAAGAAAAAGAAGTAGTAGTAGCTGAAATTGAAGTTGTAGTTGTTGCCATTGAAAATACTTAGAATTTTCAACTACTAAAATCTTGAATATTGAAGGGTCCTTTGTTGTTGTGGTTGTGATTTAGAACTTGTTGTGTTATAAAAGATTTTTTTGTGGTTTATGAGAAGAAGGGGTTGGTTGTAAACTTGGTAGCCTTTGGTTTTTATTGGGTGGTAGTGAAGGAAAGAAAAAACAAGATGGAATGTTGAGAACCACACAATTGCATTGCCTGACTTTGATTTTTTTGTATTGGACTTTGATTTTTTTTCCAACTACACCTATTTTATTTTACTTACTTCAATAATAAGAGTAAGATTCTTGTTTTTTTTATGGTCCCCATATTTTTTCTTCATCCCTTCTGTTTGGGAGATCTGTATCTTCTATTCTACTGGTTCTTTTTCTCCATATGGGGTCCATAAATTCCCATAATGTTACAAATTATAGCCATGTGGTTCATTGATTGTTTAAAAGTCTTTTAATGATCACAAATTATGAGTCACAACTTTGGAGCTTGAATAATTTTATTCCATATTTCTATTTAAATGTTATATTGATGAATTTTGTGAACCACCTAATCTAAAATTTAGAATTGCCGAGCAGAAGTTTTACTTATTTATTTTAAATTCTCATGAAATACATGGCCGCTATGCACAGAAGATATAAACAGCACTAGACAAGTCTGGCACGAGGTACACTTAAGGAGGTTGCTGATGAGGGGAATCGATGTGAGGTCTCGCATGTGAAAAATCACTCACTGATCCAACTCAGCCAATTATGAATCCATTTTCAGGTTATAAGTTATAAAACTTGTTATGAAGAGTTATCTATTATTATAGGTCTAACTTAATATAATTGAGCAGCGTAAAAAAGTAAAACTCATACATAAACGCTCTTCTATATGATTTTTCAGTATCACAAGTTGTCTCAATTGCTTTGCTAGAGCCTCTCACCAGTCATCACTAGATGAATCTAGTTCATAAGACATTCGTCGATTTGATACAAATTTTAACAGTATTTTCACGAGGTTTAAACTAGTTATCAAACTTTTTTATGGTTCTAAATTGTACACGAAGTCTTAGACAATCCAAGAAACTTGGAATCCTCGGTTCGCATACAATTATTTGACAATTGGACGGTGCAAAATGTTTGAAAACAAGTAGGAGTACATAGTTTGACTCAAGGTGGGAAATTGAGTTCGTACTTGTATAAGTCATAAATGTCTTTTTGTTCCATAGTTGATGCATGCGAAAAGTCTAGTAAGTAGGGAGAAATAAAATTTCAGTCGTTGATAATAGTAGTAGGTTTGATATATGAAGCTTCTAAGAACTTTCAAGAATTGAATTGCTTGTCAATTCCACTGTATTTCAGAAATAAAACTCGTTAATAGTACTTCTCATAATTGCTTGATTTAGTGCTATAGCATCTAAAACATGCCCTATAATTTTACAGAAATTCGATCTTGTTCACATTTTAAATTCTGCTAACAAAAGAAAAAAAATTATTCTTATTTCTGGTGAATAAACAATTATGTATCATTTAATAACAGTTGGTCGTCTAAGCCAGTAAGGGTTGACTAAGTTGGTTAGATAAGTGTGGTTTCTCACATGGGATACCGATGTCTATTCCTCTCAGTAGCAACCTTCTCAGTCAAAGCTCGTTGCACCGGGCTTGCTTAGAGATATTTACAACTCATGTGTGTTTTGCGAGCTGTTACATAATAAACACATTACTCAGTGTACCCACAAAGGATAACGACTGCGGATCTCACTTGATTTTTCCAAAAAAAAAAAAAAATAGTTGGCAGTCTTGGGACATTTTTCTAAGGATCTTCGAGAATTTAATTGCTTGTTGTATTAGAAAAAAAAACGAATTTGATGTTTTGAGAAAAATAAATATAATTCTTGTTACATGATCGCGAAACACCATAAAATAAATCCGAAAATCATGGTGAAGCAACAAGTGTTGATCACTAGCAGGGGCGAAGCTATGTTGGTCCAAGGGTGGTGACCTGAACATCCTTCGTCGAAAAATTATACTACGTATAAGGTAAAATATTACTTGTTATTGATTAAAAAATAGACTTTGAATATCCTTGCATAACCCACTAGCAATTTCAAACACCCTTATTGAATTTTCTGGTTCCGCCACTAGTCAATAGGCCGTTTATTATGAACCAATGAATATAGCCAGTCATAGTATTGGTCACTAGGTCGTTTCCTTGGCTCTATTATAGTACTATAATATAATACATAAACAAGGATTTTGCTAACTTATTATATGAAGATAGCAGCTAGATTAACATTGTACATATTTCACTAATGTGTTAGCCAATATGTAATTAAAGGCATTTAATATATACGATTTTAGTTAATTTTTTCTATTGAGATTGTATTTATTCATTTTGTATTCATTTTTGTAAGTTAGTTAAAGTAGAGTTGGCTAGTTAGTTAGTTGGGATACACTTGGCAGTAGTTAATGGTCAATGTGTATAGATGTTAGAGCTTCAATTAGTTTATCTGTGTATGTATATATGTCTCTGTACAGATTCAACATAATTTGAGCTTCATTCTTCATCAAAATGTCTTTCCTCTGCTTTTTTCTTCTTCCTCTCTCTTATAGTGATTCTTAGAAGCTTCTAGAGTCGGCCATTGGAGCTGAGGTTGAGCTCCACTAAGTTGATGTCACTCATAGATTTAACATGGTATCAGAGTGAGGTTAATCCTTCCCGTCTCTTCTCACTCATTTCTAAATCCTCCTTTCTTTCATCTCTTTTATGGGTTTTTGACCTAATTTGATCTATTTACCCCAATTTGACCAATTCTTCATGCGACAGTAATCTACCGCATATAACTCTCAAAGTTTTGGTTTCCATTATTTTTCTCCTCTCAATGACCAACAAACTCTGCATTCTAATGGCTATTGCCGACCAACAAGATACGACTAACACTAGTACGAGTATCGTCGTGTCTCCAAGTATGGAATTGACCCAAGTGATCCTCTATATCCACATCCATCCGACAATCCTGGTGCTATGCTCGTATCTGTTCCAATCGATGGGATATGGTATAGATAGTGTACTTTGTGGCTTATCCGTGAAGAATAAATTAGGTTTTGTGAGAGGTGAATGCAAGCAACCAAATCCCCAATCTTTAACCTATCGGCAGTTGGAACGATGTGATAACATGGTCACTTTGTGGATTTTAAATTCTCTTTCCAAAGAAATTGCATATAGTGTGGAATATGCGAGTGATGCTGTTGAATTGTGCAAGGAGCTGGAGGATCGCTATGAACAAACCAATGGTGCCATATTGTATTATACTCAGAAAAAAATCAATAATCTCTCCCAAAGATCCCTTGACATTACCAGCTATTATACTAAGCTGAAAAAGCCATGGTAAGAGCTAAATACTCTGAACAAGTGGACTCAATGTAGTTGTCTTTGTTATTCTGGTGCAAAGGAAAGTATGTACAAAGATGAACAAAATACAAGGTTGATAACATTTCTGATGGGACTCAATGCAGTGTACACTATAGTTCGAGGGAGTATTCTTATGATGAACCCACTACCTACGTTGGCTCAAGCCTTCTCCTTGCTTATCCAGGATGAAAAACAAAGAGAGATCAAGTCAAATAATCAATTGTCGATTGAGTTCACCTCTTTGAATGTGAGAAATTCAGGACAAAGTTCTTTTAGAACAAATGTCTCACCAAGTTACAACTATTCTGGGAATAACAGAGGTCATCCAATGTGTGATTTCTATAAGAGGACAGGTCATACCAGGGATAAGTGTTATAAACTACACAGTTATCCTCAAAGTGGGCAGAATTCTAATCAAAATTCACAATACCCTCAGAATGCCCAGAACTCCAATCAAAACTTCAGGCATAATGGAGGGAAAATGATGGTAACAAATGTACAAGGGATGCCAACTGATGCAATGACAAGCAAACTTGATGAGTGTGATGCCCAAGATGCAAATCAGAATGTAAATCTGACCAAAATGAGCAGTATGGACAACTTGTTAATCTACTTTAGCATTTTCAACTTGGCAATGATGGAGAGAATTCAAACAACTCAGATTCCACCAATGGTGTAAACTTTGAATGTATTGTTGTTTGCACATCCTCTATTGATTTTGGAAAACTTTCATATAGATGCTTTGAACTAGGATACTAGATTCAGGAGTCTCAAATCACATGACCTTTAATAAGTCCTTATTTTCTGACATAAAAATCCTACCTTATCCCTTATTGGTTATTTTACCAAATGGTTATAAAGTGAAGATGACAGAAATTGGAAACATAAAATTTGCATGTAAGATCACTCTGTATAAAGTACTCCATATTCCTTCACTCAAATTCAATCTTATTTATGTATATTGGTTGAGCAAACACTTGAAAGGTGTGACTTCTTTCACTAACAATGCTTGTCTTTTGCAGGCCTCTTCACTGAAGAGGCCTCTAGAGATTGGTAAAATTAAGGTTGGACTATACCTGTTGTGCTCTCAAAGTTTGAGAAATAATAGTGTCACACCTCCCTTTTTACTACCCCACACTGCTTAAAAGCGTATAAATGCATTTGTAGGGTATACCCCGACGCTCAATTACCCGAAACGGATAAAATAACGTAAGGGAAGGATTTTTTCCAATTTAAGGACAATCGGTTCGGGATTTTATTAGAGATTAATCAGAGTCGCCACTTGGGAATGATAATGGTGTCCCAAGTCACCGGTTAATCCCGAATCCGAGGAATTTTGACTCTTATAGATGTCTGCGAAGCAGAGGTCCGGATAAGGAACTCTGTTAACCCGGGAGAAGGTGTTAGGCACTCCCGGATTCCGTGGTTTTAGCACGGTCGCTCCACTGTCATTCTTGGCTTTTGTTTGACTTAATTATATATTTTAATAACATAATGTGCTTTTACGTTAAATATTATTTTTAGGAATTTGCGGTATCGCGAAAACACGCCTCGAGTCATACCGCAACCAGTACGCCTATGACTTTTGGTGTATTTCAGCTTTACCGAGATTTGGATTTGAGTCGCACCAAGTGCACACTCGTTCATAGGAAGGTATATTAAAACCGTGCCTTAAGATAGTCTATATCGGCTTTTAACTTTGGGAGAGGCTATGGAATTCGCTATTAGCCTCTCCGGTTCTATTATGTTATTCTATTACTAAATGGGGGCCCCGGTGTTTGTTATTCGGGCGAGGCTCATCCCAATTTTTCATTAAAGGATACTAGTATTTGGCTACGTTTTCTACATTTGTTCTTTCCTTAATCGTATTTACACAAGCGCTCCAGACCCATATGATTTCTGTTATTTATTGGGGACTGGTTCTCGTCGAAGCTTTACACTATCATTACATCGATTCAGGCCTTGAAGGCCCAGGTATTTACTGAACTTTGGGTCATTAGCCAATTGGCTACTTATCATAGTTCGGATTCACGCCTAGGATCAAGCCCAAACAAAAATGGAATTACATTGAAAATAAACAAACAAAGATGCACATTTTTTGATCAATAAGAAGTTCACAAACATTTTATTTATATCAGATGTACATAAAATAACGATTCTAAATCAATGGTCTTCTGTACAGGCTTGATGAAACTATAATCACTATCAATTTACAGCTAAGAAATCATACCATTAATCACTGGTTTAAGGTTAATACCAATTCTAAGAAGTCTGTTTGATTATATTGGAAACCTACAGAACAATTAAACTAATTATCTACAGATGATCTAAGACTAAGTGATTAACTAAATATTCATAATTATATTGTCGACTTACTATGATTTAAACCTGATTAGTATCATAAATCCAATTGCAAGCTGGTTATTAGATCCTCTAACTGTGATTCCTTTTTTTAAACTTGTTTGTATCAATACTCTAATTTACAAATATGACTAACTACTGATAACAATGTGAATCATACTTATTTGACAATCTTAAAAGCCAGTTTCACCCTAAGTGTTACTTCATCCAGTTATTTCTTTTTAAAGCTTATTCGAAATTAAATATCGACGTAATATACTAATTATGCGAGTATTGACTGTTGTCGACTCATGTGGTTACTAACAGACCTCGTTTTAGATGTTTTGCCTAATTAACTAGGTGAGGTGTTGCTTACTTCTACTGCTATACTACTACTATCACTATTACATTGCCTCTGTTTGGTTTCTGTTTTCAGATACTACACTACTTCAAAGTTACAAATCTACACTATACTATACTAACAATTTGAATTAAAACAGAAGTAAAAGAACATCAGTATCAGATTCAATCCTTGAACTTCATTTCATCCATACTTCAACATTACATTTGAGCGAGCAGAATATGTACCTGATTCAGCAATAGAAGCTAGTGAGTTCTAGGGGGAATGAAGCAAATAATCAGCACTAGACTCAACAGCAATGCAACAGTGAAGATGACTCCCAAATAAGCAAGACAACACAGCCACAATAAAATAGAACCCAACAACAATCAATCAAGCAGAAACCCAGACAAATAACCCAGCAATCCGAGAAGGAAACCCAGAAATTTTACTATTGTATTGCTATTTTTTAATCTCTGAAACTTTTCTTTCAAAAGCCAGCTTAAGTGTATTTCAGATTTGCTAAAAATTGGAACCCCCTTCAGCCCCTTTTTGAGAGGTATATATAGTTATTTTTAGGGCTGAAGGCTTGAGGAGGAAGTATGGGATTAATCCCACTTCTCCCCCTCCTAAATTTATGAATCATGCACTTTAGCCCCCATTTCAGTTACCAAATATCCTTCCAGCATGTGCTGGAAGGTTCCTAAGATTCTTTTTTATGGGTTTTTACTAGTATGACCTTAGGGGTTTGAGATTTTTATAGATTTCCCATTTTTAAGAGACCATTATACCCTTAAATCTCTGCAAAATTGCAGAAATCAGGGGTACAAAGGACTCCCTTACCCTCTTAGGTTCTAAACTATTACTGTTCTACCTTTTAATTCCCAATTGTGCCCTTAAGGGCACTGCTGATTTACTAGTCTACCTAGGTCAGATTTCAGCTTCTTTTGAACTTATTTAACTAATAGCCAGCCCTTGCATTGGTATTTAAGGGCTGGCCAATTCTATTTTTTAAGAAACTATTTCAATTTTAGCCTATTTAAACTAATTCCACTCAATTAAGACCAATTTATTCCAATTTAAAGCTAATTGCAGGACTAGCCTGCTTTATTATTGAGATTAACTATTGAAGAACTAGCCATTCTCAAGTTGAGACTTAGCTTGGATATTAAAGCCAATTACTGAACAGCTGGGCCCAAAACCTTTACAGGTTTGGCCACTTTGATGTTCAGGGCTCTAAAGAGAGCTTGGGCCAGTCTGCATTTGCAGACACAACCATTTTGCACAACCAGCCACTGTTTTAAGGTGGACTGTGTGTTAGGGCCTTATAGAATTGGTCAATCTTTTGCACAATTAACCATTCTTAGGCCAATTATTTAACTTATAGCCTATTTTGTGATTTTCAGCTTTATCCTATTCTAAGACACTTAATAAATGTTTTCAATTTTAACTACCTAACAAGTTTATACACTACTGCAGCTATAACCAATTCCATCTAAGCATGAATAAGTATTAACAGTAGTCTTCTTAACACAAGATTGTTGCAAACATAGCCATTTTAACAAAATTGCACACATAGCCATGAAACTAAAGTTACTCATCTATTAACCAAAACTCAGAGAAAGAGATTGAATATTGTTGAATTTCAATCAAAGACTTATAACTCAGGTTCCACAACATAGTGTATCAATTAATTATGAAACAAGCATAGTCAGAACTCTCTTATGCTTAGAAAACTACTAAAAACCTTAATGATGCTTAACATGGACTTGACATAAACATGTATAGATAAAACTCATGAAGCAGTCTCAGAAGAAAACATGATGTGCAAAGGTCAGAGATAGGCATGAAGAAATAGTAAAGAAGCATACTACATCTATCATGTGAAGTAACAGAGAAGAAACAGAATCAGCTAACCATGCTCATTTTAAATGAAGGAACAAAAGAAGTGACATAAACCCAACATTAGAGAAAATCATGGGCTTAATCAGACATAAGGACCACAGAACAAAGTAGCCAAGATCCATTTTCAAGTACTAAACCTAGAATCATACTAAGCAAATATGACATGGAAAGCATATGGTTATCAACTAATCCTAATCTTGTGTATGCATATGATAGAGCAAGATGAAGATGAAGAAAATAATACCATGGTGAAACAGTGAAAGGGAAACATCCTAGAACAAATTAGCATGGGATTAACATAAGACAAATAACAGAATCCTATCATTAACAAGCTAAAGAAGAGCAAGCTAAGACATCTTATGGCTAATTATCAGAGCAACATGTCAAAGATGTGAAACAAAAGAAGAAACAATCAGATAAGAACCTTATAACTAATCAAGGGAGGAGAATCATTCAAACTATGAAAAGCTAACAAAGAAGGCTAGAATCAAAACATTAATCATGCAAAAGAGATGTCAAAGATCCACAAGATTGAAAGAACCTAATACTAACAGAGGTCAGAGAAGAAAGACATCCAAGTCAAGTTTCAATAGAGAAACAGAACAAGAACTCAAAACATGCCAGATAACCCTTAATGAATAACAACGACTAAACTACTACTAAAACTAAACATGAAACAGGAATGGAGAACAATCATGATATTGTAAACCAACCAGATCAAGAACCAGTATATACAGAAGATGAAGAAGAAAAGGGTGAATCATAGATAGACATTCTAACTCCGAAGAACGGAACATACATGTGAGGATGAAATGAAAATAGAACCCTAGTACTAAACAGTCAAAACAGGATAATAAAAAGATGATCATAAAACCCTAATACTAAACAGGATCTTAAAAGAACAAGTTAAAACATACGAAATCAAGCAAAGAAGGCATGAAACAAAGAAGAAGCTAAGATAAGAATCTATGTCTATCAGAGAAGCATGCAAAGCAAAGCCCTAGAACTAACATGACGAACAGAAACAAAACAGACACTCACAGGCATGCAAATACACAAATCATACAAAAACGCAGAATAAAGCATAAGAAAACAGATAGGGGTCAGGGACTTAGCTCGCAGGGCCGGTCCCCTGAGCTTCCTATCTCTTCACTCTTCTCACCCTCTCTCGAACTCTCTCTCTGACTCCTTGTTTCTTTTCCTTTACTTCTTTTCAGACCTTTTCTTTTTCTTTTCTTTTTTTCAATTTTTCTCTGATTTTCGTTTTAGGGCTTCAAGGCAAAGCCTTTTTGTGGTTTTGAGTTGTATGGTGGTGTCTGGGAGTGTAAAAGAATGGATCTTGATCGGGGTTGAATTTGGGGTCGCCGGAGTTAGGGTTCCGACGACCCTTTTTCGGATATTCGAAGCGATCGGGACATATTCGAGGGAAGTGAATGATATAGGGGTGTAGATCAGAGGAAGGGGAATAGATTGGCATTGGTTTTGAGGTGGGATTCATACTTTAGTGGTCACCGGCGGTAAGTTCCGGTGACCGGGACTTGAAGAACAGGGTGTTTTTTCTGGGTTTTGGGTGTGTTATGGAATGAAGAAGAAGAGAAAAGAAGAGGGGAGAGGTAAGAGGAGGCCGGCGACCACCGTGGAAGGTGGTGGCCGCCATGGCTATTTAAGGTTGCTGAATGAAGATGATGAAGAAGATGAAGAGAATCAGGGGCGGCTAGGGTTTGGCATATAGAGAAATGGCCAAATTCATTCGGACAAGGGCCTTATATAGGTCGAATATCCGAGATAATCTGAGCCATTCAGTGATGATCAATGGCTGAGGATGAGCGTTACTAAAACGCCATCGTTTGAGCTCCTAATGAGACCAAAGCCTGCCCGTTAGATCAACTGGGATGGACGGTCCAGATTTGATCCTTCAAATTAATTAAAGCCTAAGCGTCCCAGCCGTTAGATCAACGCAATTGAACGGCTAAGATTAATCCACATCTCAACGATTGGATCAGATCCCTTGGGCCAATACATCTGGGCCTTCAGATTCTCTTGAATTGGCCCAATCTTATTACACCTTACCATTTTTTTTGTATTTTTCTGATTTTAATTAATTTTTTTATGTATTTTCTTTTATACTTTTTTTTCTTTTTCTTTTATGGAAAAATATAAAACCTAATTTCCTACCTACTCTAATTAATTAGTATTTTTTGGCAATTTTCTACTATTTTTCCCTAATTAACACTATTTTTGCTAATTTTCTTAAAATCTAACTAGTTAAACAAAGTAATTAACTAGCCTAATTTTTTTGATTTTTTCTACTTTTTACTTATTCAAACACACAAAATATAGCTAATTTCAAACAAAGCAAGTAATTGCACTCAAAAACATATTTATTTTAATTTTGGAATTATTTACCCGGTGCAAAAATCATGTGCTCACAAATAGTCCGGTTAACAACTCCGTTATTTGTTCTTCTACTCATTCCTATGATGTAAATAGTCCTCTTCTGAATAATCTGAAATCTCATCCATTTCCTTCTGTAAATAGGTCATCCTTGAGTTGTTTGCAGAATCATCCATGTTCGATTGTAAATAATCCATCCTTGAATAATAAAGGTCATTGTGCTGGTTTCAATTCCTACATGTTTCAAGTCAATGATGTTAATCTTCTATGGCATAATAGGCTAGGTCATGTGCCTTTTGTAAAAATGAGGGGAATGTCCTATATAACAGCTTATTTCTCCCTTAAGCAACCCTTTGTTTGTTCAATTTACCCTATGGCTAGACAAGCTAGGCTCCCTTTTACTCAAAGAATCAGTACTTCAAACAAAATCTTTGAACTCTTAAATGTGGATTTGTGGGGTCCTTACTATGAATGTACACATGATAATACAAATACTGCATTACGATGGTTGTGACTTTAGCACTTCCACTTGGACTCACCTGCTGACATGCAAAATCAATGCCTTCTAGACTATCAAAGTTTTTGTTTCCTTAGTTAAAAACCAATTCAAAACTTCCATCAAGTCATTAATATATGATAATAGACTGGAGTTTACTAATACTGAAACTACCCTATATTTTCAATCAAAAGGTATTGTTCACTAAAAGACTTGCCTCAATACACCACAACAAAATGGAGTGGTAGAAAGGAAGAACAAATACCTCCTTGAAACAGCTAGAGCCTTGTTGTATTACTCTAAGATGCCTTTGAAGTACTGGGGGGAAAATGCATACTAGCAGCCACTTACATTATAAATAGATTACCTACCACCTGTCTCAAAAACAAATCTCATTTTTAAGTTTTATACAATAAAAGGCCAGATTACTCCCTGTTAATAAGTTTTGGATGCTTATGCTTTTCAACAATACTAAAAGTCTATAGAGATAAGTATGAACCAAGGACAATACCACATATTTTTAAAGGCTATTATTTTGGCACAAAAGGCAATAAAGTGTTGAATTTAGCCACTACGAAAATCCACATTTCAAGGGATGTAGTATTTTATGAGTCTACTTTTCCTTTCAATATTAGTTATGAATCTTGCCTTTCCCTCAACTCTTCATCCACTTCCAATTAGTCCCATGATCGATACTAATACAGTGTCATCTTTAGAAGGTATTACGAGTGTTCAAAGGAGTGTATGTACTACATCCAATATAGTGTCACTTTCCTCTGTCAGCTCCTCTCTTGATCCTTTACCTCCTTCATTTGCACCAAGCAATGCAGGCTTACCACTATCACACAATGTATATTTCCCACATACCAATGATTCACCTCTAATACATCACACACCTAATCCAACTCCAAATTTAAGGAAGTCACTAAGAGAATACAAAACACATGTATACTTGAAATTTTGCATATATTTTGTGCCTAAACCAACTCCTCATGAACATAAAGACAAGCATAACCATACTGATTTCTCCATGAAATCCATGTTCTCTAAACATCATCATAATCTTGCTAATACCTTGGTTTATTACAATCAATATTTGGTAAGTAGCATCTGTAATGATAGTGAACCATCTTTATTTGAAGAAGTTGCTGTCAACCCTACTTGGCGAGCAAGTATAGTTCAGGAATTTGAAGCCCTTTATGCCAATAATACATAGGACCTGGTACCTCTACCTCTTAGGAAGAAGTAAATAGGATGTAGATGGATTATAAAGTGAAGCATAAAGCATATGGAACCATTGAAAGGTTCAAAGCCAGATTAGTAGTGAAAGGTAGACTACACAGAAATATTTTCCCTATTGGTGAAAATGACTATAGTTAGGACACTATTGCAGTTGCAGTAAATATTGGGTGGAGCATCTTTCAATTGGATGTAAACAATACATTCCTTCATTGTGACTTGCATGAAGATTTCTACATGGAAGTCCCACCAGAACTTATGGTGGACAACCAAAGTTGGTTCTGCAAAATTGAATAAATATTTATATGGTTTGAAACAAGCAAGCACACAATGGTATGAAAAATTAACTAAGCCATTGTGTTCAAGGGGATTTGAACATTCTATGAATGACTACTCATTGATTTCCAAGAGAAAGGGGGACTTCATTGTATATGTAGCAGTTTATGTTGATGATATTCTACTTATAGGGACATACCAATCAGAAATAGACCAGCTGAAGACCTTCATACACAATAAATTCAAGAAGAAGGGCCTGTGAAAGTTACACTATTTTTTAGGCTTGGAGGTTTTGTGCAAGGCAGATGGTGTTATTGTCTCACAAAGGAAGTTTGTTCTTGACTTACTTAAGGAGTATGACTGCGTGGGCTACAATGCTCTTACTTCACCCCTTTATTCTAATGTAAAACTAAGAGCAAAAGAGGGGATCCCTTTAACAAACCCTACCTACTACAGAAAGCTAGTTGGAAAGCTGAACTTTCTCGCAGACACAAGGCTCGACATTGCTTTCAGTGTGCAACACCTCAACTAGTTTATGTAGAACACTAGGGAACCCCATTTGAAGGTTGTTTTTCATCTGTTGAGATACCTCAAAGGTGTACTCTGGGTGTGTTTATGCTCAATGATCCAAACTGGTCCATCAAATCTTATTATGATTCTGACTGGGTAGCTTGCCCAGACTCAATGAAGACTATTAATACCTATATTGTATTGCTGGGAAGTAGTCCTATCAGTTGGAAATACAAGAATAAAGAGTCAGTTTCATTATCTTCAGCAGAAGCTGAATACAGATCTTTGAGAAAAGTGATTGGGGAGTTAGTTTGGTTTAAAAGATTACTTGATGAATTGATTCTCCCCTCCCATGCTCCTATTAGAGTGTTTTGTGATAGTGATTCAACTTTACACATAGCAAGGAATTTAGTGTTTCATAAACAAACCAAACACATCGAAGTAGATTACAACTTTGTTCGAAAGCATCTATAGGAAGGTTTGGTTTCCTTACATTACATTTCCACCAAGACTAACTTGCAGACATTCTTACCAAGGCACCCACAAGTATCAAGCTCTCTACTATTTTGAGCAAGTTGGATGTGCTTTTGCCACCTCCAACTTGAGGCAGGGTATTGAGATTATATTTATTCATTTTGTATTCATTTTTATATGTTAGTTAAAGGTAGAGTTAGTTGGTTAGTTAGTTGGAATACAACTGACAGTATTTAGTGGTCAAGGTGTACAACCATCAGCCCTTTAGTTAGTTTCTCTACATATGTATATATACTGTATAGATTCAATACAATCTGACCTTCAATCTTCATCAAAGTGTATTTTCTTTGCTTTCGTCTTCTTCCTCTCTCTCAAAGATTTTTCAGAAGCTTGCAGACTCAACCATTGGAGTTGAGGTTGAGCTCCACTAAGCTCATGTCAGTCACAGTCTTAACATTTTCAATTAACAGCCTCTTTGATTATAAAACTGCAAAAGAACGAGAAGGAAACCTCCGACACAACAAGGAGCATGTTTGGGTTAGATGATTGTAGATAGCTAAAAATATTAAATTTTTATAAGCTCTTTCTCGTGCTAATTGATTTCACAAAAAATATAATTATGTGTTGGAATAAAAGTACTAAAAAAGATAATAATTAGTTGATGTGTTGGTAAAATAATGCTAATAAATTATTATTTTTGGAAAAATCCTTAAAATACCCTTAAATTCTTTTTTAAATTTATAAATTTAGAAGTACCTTCGCAAAGAAAACTAGAAATGACAAATATGGAATGGAAATTCTATTTTGAGAATTATTAGGATATTAAGGATAAAATAATAAATTTTTTAATTAAACTAAAATGTGCGTATAAGATAAATGTGTGACGATCCGACACATCGTTACGAGAGTTACCGCTCCGTTATTTTCTCATTATGTGTTTCACGTTTCTATATCTGTATTGGAGTCTAACGGGTGAGTTTGGATTGATTCTAGTTAAAAATAGGGGATATAGCCTTTTTGAGTGAAGTTTGTTTCTAAAAAGTCAACTTGAAGTTAATTATGTGGTTAGGGGGCTCGGATGTGGATTCTGGTGGGTCAGTTAGCTTCGGGAGGTGATTTGTAACTTAGGAGAGCAATCAGAATTGAATTTGGAGGTCCGGTGTAGAAATAGGCTTGGATTGGTTAAGTTGGAATTTTCGCGAAATACGGTCGGTAGGTGAGATTTTAATCCGGGAGTCGAAATGGAATTCCAACAGCTGTAGTAGCTTCGTTAGGTGATTTTTGATATGTCTACAAATTTGCAGGTCATTCGGACATCATTTGGTCGGGTTTTTTATGGAATATATGTTTCAGAAGTTTTGGTTGAAACTTAGGCTTGAATCCGCCATGATTTGATGATTTTTGTGTTTAATGATATGTTTTTATGATTGGAACAAGTTTGTATCATGATTTGGAGTAGGTTAGTAGTTTTGGTTGACGTCCCGGGGGCCTCGGCGGTGTTTGCGAGGGTCAAACGGACCATTTCGTGATGATGAACAAGTCAGATTTGCTGTCATAGGATTGCAGAAAAATAACCCATCACGTTCACGTGGTGATGAACGCGAACGCGTAGAAGGAAAAGTGGGTCTGAGGTTTTGGCCTACGCATTCGCGAAGGCTGTGATGCGAACGCGTAGAGGAAGGAAGCTGAGGCACGCGTTCGCGAGGGTAATAGCGCATTTGCGAAGAAGGAATGTGAGGTTAATGTATTTTCTTATACGCGGTCGAGAGGGGGAGTGTCGCGTTCGCGTGAGTCTAGGGTATTGTGCATTACGATCGCGAGCTGAAGGACGCATTCGCGTAGAAGGATTTAAAGTTTTTAAAAATTTGTCCATCACGTTCGTGAGGGCTATGTTGCGAACGCGATGAAGGAATTAATGGACGGGCAGAACAGTTATATGTTATTTCATCCGTGAGGGTTTTCATTATGTCATCATTGTTGGGCAAGTTGTGAAGCTAGGGAATGAGAGATTAAGAGATTTCTACCTAGATTTTGATTGGAGGTAAGTTTTATGGTCTAATTACGTGATTTTATCCTAGAATCTTCATGTATATTAGTGAAAATTGGAGGAATTAAGGTGTAAATTGGGGTTTGCTTGAAGCCTAAGAAAAATAAAAAATCAATGATTTGAAGGGGCAAATAAACTCCGATTTTGATAAATTTATATGTATGAACTCGTGGCGAGACGAGGATTATGAAAATATGGGTTTCGTAATTTTTTGAGAAACAGGCCCGGGGATCGGGTTTTGGCAACTTCGTGTTTTTGGGTGTAATTCGAGTTATTTCGATTGGGTTATGTTCCTTTAGCCTATTTTGATGTATTCCTATTGGTTTTGATCAGATTCTGCAACCTTGGAGGCCGATTCTCGTGGCAAGGGCATTGCGGGCTAGTTTTCGAGCCGATTCGAGGTGAGTAATGGGTATGGATGATGACCTGAGGGTTTGAAACCCCAATATATTAATATGTGATGCTGTATTGAGATGAGACACGTACTATACTATGTGTGCGGGGTCGATTGTGATTGGGGACTGTGGCTTAGCCCGACTGTGTAGTATTATATTGTGTTGTTGGCTATGAATGAGCCGGTAAACCTCCTACTTGGATGGTTGTGGATATCTTTAGGCTGTAAGCCAGTTGTTTGGATCCCGTGAAGATCGTTATTAGTGCTTCTATGATTATAACATGTTATCCTGATATCAGTCCTGAGCTAAAGACTGTCTAAAATGGTTTTCCAAACCTCGGTATTTCTGAACACTGATTTCTACTGTTATTGATAAAAAGGGATTTCAAAATGATATTTACTGTGCCTGTGAGGCTTGCATTGCATGTAGCTGGAATGATAGTGGATCGGGCTGCGCGTCGCAGCATCTCATTGATATTGCGCTTGGGCTGTAGGAGCCCCTCCGGATTCTGAACCCCCACAGTGAGCGCGGGTACCCAAATGGATCGGGCTACGTGCCATAGCGGTCATGTTCATGCATCTGCATTGCATTTATGTATACATGTTGTACTGCTTTAGCTGTTATTTCTTATTCTGAGACTTATACTGTTAGAAATGGTAAAAAGAGGTATAGTATAACTTTACTATGTGGTCTATTGGGTATTTTTACCTTCAATGTCTTTATCCGTGCTTATTATCACTGAGTTGGAAGTACTCATACTACTCCTTGTACATTGTGTGCAGATCCAGGTACACCACAGTAGGGCTGACTCCCCAGCTGCTTCAGAGATCATATCCGGACAGTCGAGGCAGCTGCTTAGCATCCGCAAGACCTGACTTTCCCAGTTATCCGTTGTCATTTAGACTTTTCCGCATTTGTCAGATATACTTTGTATTGAGTATCACTGTTATACTCTTGGTAGAGGCTCTTGACTTATGACTCCAGATCTATGGGAGGTGTTATAGTGTTTGGGATATTGTTTTGCAACTTATGCTAAAATATCGTATTTCTTCTATTATTGTTAATGCTTTTGAAGTAAAGCGAGAGCTGGTAGCTCGGTATTATGTGAGATTGGTCAGGCTGGCCTAGCAATATACTTGGCGCCACCACGACAGAACTTTTGGGTCGTGACAAGTTGGTATCAGAGTCTAGGTTACTGGGCCTCATGAGTCTTGAGTTGGTTAGTAGTGTCTCATGGATCGATACAAAGACGTCTGTATTTATCCTCGGGAGGTTGCAGACCTTTTAGGAAACACTTCACAATTTCTTGAACTCTATCATGCGATTTTGTTGTTCCGAGAACTGAACTTCTGTATTCTATTCTCTCGTAGATAGTGAGGACTCGTGCTTCAGGACGAGGTGGACGACCACCATTGCCATCAGCTAGAGGCCGTGGTCGCGGTCGTGGTCATAGTTGTGGTAGAGTGGCAGGGGAAGTGCTAGTAGACCCACATGTTGCCCCTATCCAGGATCAGCCCCTAGTGATTGAGGCTCCAGCAGCACCCGCTCAGTCACCGGCAGTGCCTATTGTTATTTTAGACTTTTAGGAGGCATTAGCCCGGATCTTATTTGTCTGCACCGGTTTGGCTCGGGCAGTTTCAGCTACTACTGCTGCAACGACATCTCAGACTGAGGGTGTTCATTAGAACCCTGCAGCTCGCACACCAGAGCAGGTTGTGCAGGGACTTCAGATGCTAGAGGCAGTCCCAGCTCAGGTAGTTGCACCGGCTGTTTCAATTGCGCCAATTGTGCCAGCCCTAGGGTGTATTGTTCCGGTGATTCCTGACGATGAGCAACGTCGATTAGAGAGATTTGGCAGACTTTAGCCGCCTACATTAAGTGGTATTGAGGGCAAGGATGCCCAGGAATTCTTAAAAAAGTGTCAGAGGATGTTGCGTACATCGTGGATTATTAAGTCCTGTGGTGTTTCTTTTACTACATTCTAGTTTTCAGGTCCAGCATTCATTTGCTAGGAAGAGTTCGAGAGGCGTAGGCCTGCAGGGGCAGCACCCCTTACTTGGTAGCAATTTTCCACTCTCTTCTTAGAGAAGTATGTGCTGCAGTCCCGCAGAAGGAGTTGCGCCACCAGTTTGAGTGGCTAGTGCAGGGTGATATGACGGTGACTCAGTACGAGTTGAGGTATACTCAGTTGGCCAAACATGCTATTTGGATGATCCCGACAGATTGGGAGAGGATCAGGAGGTTCATTGATTGCCTCAACTATTCTATTCGTATCTTGATAACCAGGGAAAGAGTTGTGGAAACATCTTTCGATGAGGTTGTTGTTGTTGATATGGCACGCTCGATTGAGGCGGATCATCGCTATGAGCGAGAGGAGAGGGAGGACAAGAGGCCTCGAGGTTCTGGCAGTTTTAGTGATGCTCCATCCAAGGGCCAGTTTTATCAGGCCAGAGGTCGTTCATCTAGACCTCCTCAGTCCGGTCCGCCAAGAGCATAGTGGAGCTTCTTCCGGCCATGGCCGTCAGGGTTATCTGCAAGGGCTAGTCTTCACGTAGCGCTCTCCCAGCTCAAAGTTCAGCACCTTCTTCTTCGGCCCAGGGTTCATCTGTGGTGATGGGTTCCCTTCAATCCCCTTCTCCAACGCCGGGCAATTATTTTGAGTGTGGCGAGTTTGGCCACATTAGGAGGCAGTGTCCTCGACTTCGCAGGGGTAGGTCTCAGCAAAGGGATCAGCCCTCCGCTTCAGCTCCATCTACTTCAGCACCATCCCAGGCTAGAAGGGGTGGAGGTCAGTCTTCTAGAGGACGCCCTAGGAGTGAGGAGCGATCGAGTGGTGGTCAGGCACGTTTCTATGCACTTCCTGATAGGCGAGATGATGTTGCTTTAGATATAATGATTACATGTATCATTTCAGTTTGTCACAGAGATGCTTCTATTTTGTTTAATCCCGGGTCAACATATTCGTACGTGTCTTCTTATTTTTCACATCATTTGGGTGTGACCTGTGGTAGTCTTGCTTTGCATGTTTATGTATCCACCCCGATGGGTGATACGATTATTTATATCATGTCTATCGATCCTGTATTATTTCTATTGGGGGTCTGGAGACCCGAGTGGATCTGCTATTGTTAGGTATGGTGGATTTCGATGTAATTTTGGGCATAGATTGGCTGTCCCCGTACCATGCTATTTTGGACTGTCATGCCAAGACGGTTACATTTGCTATTCCTAGTATTCCTCAGATTGAGTGGCGGGGTTCGACAGATTATGTCCCCAGCTGTGTGATTTCATTCTTAAAGGCTCAGAGAATGGTTGAAAAAGGGTGTTTGTCATATCTAGAATTTGTGAGGGATGTGGGAGGTGAGACTCCTAGTATTGATTCTGTGCCCGTTGTGAGGGACTTCTCATATGTGTTCCCATCAGACCTGTCGGGCATGCCGCCAGACAGGGATATCAATTTTGGTATTGATTTGGTGCCGGGCACTCAGCCCATTTCTATTCCTCCTTATCGTATGGCACCAGCTGAGTTGAAGGAATTGAAAGAACAACTTTAGGAGCTTTTAGATAAGAGATTCATTCGCCCTAGTGTATTACCGTGGGGTGCACCAGTGTTGTTTGTTCAGAAGAAAGATGGCTCAATAAGGATATGCATTGATTATAGGCAGCTGAACAAGGTAGTAGTAAAGAATAAGTATCCTCTACCGCGCATTGATGATTTATTTAATCAGCTTCATGGAGAGAGGGTGTTCTCGAAGATTGATCTTCGTTCAGGCTATCATCAGCTGAAGATTGGAGATTCTGATATCATGATGACTGCATTCAATACGAGATATAGGCACTATGAGTTTCTTGTGATGTCTTTTGGGTTGACAAATGCCCCAGCCGTGTTCATGCACTTGATGAACAGTGTGTTCCAACCCTATCTGAATTCTTTCGTGATCATGTTCATTGATGACATTCTGGTATACTCTTGTAGCAAGGAGGAGCATGCTCAGCATTTGAGCGTTGTGTTGCAGAGGTTGAGGGAGGAGAAATTGTATGCTAAGTTCTCCAAGTGCGAGTTTTGGCTCGAATCAGTAGCTTTTCTGGGTTATGTGGTGTCTTGTGATGGAATTCAAGTTGACCCGAAGAAGATAGAGGCGGTTCAGAGTTGGCCTAGACCGCCCTCAGCTACAGAGATCAGGAGTTTCCTTGGTTTGGCGGGGTATTATCGTAGGTTTGTTCAGGGATTTTCATCCATTGCTTCTTCTTTGGCCAGATTGACGCAGAATAGTGCACCATTCGTGTGGTCGGATGAGTGCGAGGAGAGCTTTCAGAAGCTCAAGACAGCTTTGACCACGACTCCAGTATTAGTCTTGCCATCAGCTTCAGGTTTATATACCATATATTGTGATACCTCGAGAGTGGGGATAGGTTGTGTGTTGATGCAGGAGGGTAGAATTATCGTTTATGCTTCTCGTCAGTTGAAGCCTCATGAGAAGAACTACCTTATTCATGATTTGGAGTTAGCTGCCATAGTTCATGCCTTGAAAACTTGGAGGCACTATTTGTACGGCGTGTCCTGTGAGGTGTATACTGATCATCGTAGTCTCCAGCATTTGTTCAAACAGAAGGATCTTAATTTGAGGCAGTGTAGGTGGCTTGGGTTACTCAAGGATTATGACATTACTATTCTATATCATCCGGGAAAGGCCAATGTAGTGGCCGATGCTTTGAGCCGAAAGGCGGTTAGTATGGGCAGCTTGGCGTATATTCCAGTTGGGGAGAGACCATTTGCATATGATGTTCAGGCGTTGGCCAATCGGCTAGTGAGGTTGGATATTTCAGAGCCCAGCAGGGTGTTGGCTTGCGTTGTTTCTCGCTTTTCCTTATATGATTGCATCTGTGAGCGCCAGTATGATGATCCACACTTGCTTGTCCTTAAGGATAGATTTCAGCATGATGATGCCAGAGATGTCACTATTGATGGTGATGATGTATTGAGGATGCAGGGCCGGATACGTGTGCCCAATGTTGATGGCCTTCATGAGTTGATATTGGAGGAGGCCCATAGCTCGCGGTATTCTATCCATCAAGGTACCGCAAAGATGTATCGGGATTTGAGACAGCATTATTGGTGGAGAAGGATGAAGAAAGATATTGTGAGTCATGTAGCACGGTGCCTCAACTGTCACCAGGTTAAGTACGAGCATCAGATGCCCGGTGGCATGTTTCAGCGTTGATATTCCCGAGTGGAAGTGGGAAATGATCACTATGAACTTTGTTAGTGGACTCCCTCGGACAGCGAGGAAGTTTGATTCAGTTTGGGTAATTGTGGACAGGCTGACCAAGTCAGCTCACTTCATTCCTGTGTGTACTACATACTCATCGGAGCGGTTAGCAGAGATATTCATTTGTGAGATTGTGAGATTGCATGGAGTTAAAGTTTCTATCATATCAGACAGAGGCACTCAGTTTACTTTGCAGTTCTGAAGGACATTTCAGTGTGAGTTGGGCTCACAGGTTGAGTTGAGTACTGCATTTCATCCTCAGACGGACGAACAGTCCGAGCGTACCATTCAGATCTTGGAGGATATGTTGCGCGCTTGTGTTATTGACTTCGGTGGTTCATGGGCTGATTATTTGCCTTGATTCAGTGCCGAAGGCACATAGCCCGAGTCCCAGTTTAACTGTAGTTGAACTTGCTGGCGAAGGCGCATAGCCTTGATTCAACAGCGAAGGCGTATAGCCTAAGTTCCCACTTTGTGGGTATTGAGTGTTGAAGCTCGATTTTGATTTGAGACCTTGAGCAGTTTATGCGTTGTCTTCCCAATCGAGGCATGTAGGCTGTCTTGAGGTGGCTCTCGACTCGAGATACCTCCGTGCCAGTTTCCGGCCGGAGCCCGTATCGGGGATGCGGGAGATACCTCACAGGGATCCTCCCTTATGGGGCCTTCTTCTTCTTGTTCACACTATCGTAGATAAGAGAGAGATAGAGAGGACTTGGATCTTGATTTGAGATCTTCGAGTTCCCCTTGTCCGAGATGCCGCTTTGGCTTGTTCGAGCGGGGTTGTTCTTTTTTTTCTTTTTTCCACCGTTTCTTTCCTTTTAGCCTAGGGAAGAACTACGCGATTTTGCTAGGAAATCCCCACAGACAGCGCCAAATTGTTTGCTTAAAAGTTATCATATACTTTATGAGTGTAAAATAATGTAAATAAATCACGAAAAAATCATAGCAAACCATAATAATCCATTAGACCAAATAAAAGAAACGATACTAAGTACTCGGAATTAGGAGGAGAAATATTGAAAGCTTTTATTGATAATATTGGTTTGGTATGCCTCTCCATGAAGAGGTTCAAAGCCTTACAATGGTGTTCCTCCTTATTATAATGGGTATCTTTGTATTTTTTTCTCTCTCTCTCTCTCAAATAGTGGCGAAGAAGAAGACCCTTTCTAGGGTCCTTTTTTGGTATTTATAGTTGTGAGCTTTTGTGAGTTGACAATAAGTGGGCATGACCACGTTGGGGTTTCACCTTCATGGGGGCGGAAGAGCCATGCCCTTGTTGATCGAAGCGGATAAGAGATAAATACCGTTACTAATAAGTGGTCATGCCGCATATTTATCATAAGTTAGCTTAAGATGAGATTACCTTCGTTAATTATACCCATAGAGGAAAATTCTGCCATATTAGTTCCTAATAAATAAATGGTACATGTTATGAATAGAATTCTATTTAGAGTGAATATCTATCTTGTGGAGAGTTTTACTTTGTGATTAAGTCATATTTCTCCTATAAATAGATGGGTCTTACCCCATTGTAAATCATCCCAAAATTAATAAGAGTTGTCTCTCTCTACTTTTCTCTACAATATTGTTCTTGTTCTTTTATTATTTCATAACACGTTATCAGCACGAGACTCTAACCAATTGAGTAGAAGCTTTGGGATTGAGCACAATGATTATCAATTGTTCCATGAACTTCTTTCATGATTAAATTTTGGATTTAAGGTAAGTGTTTTACTTTATTTTTCTCTTTTATTCTATAATTTAATTTTATATACAAGCAAAGATCAAAGTTTGATTATAACTAGAATGGAGTTTGTAAGAAATTATAACCACCCTGAAGTGGTAAAATTTCTATGCCTTGCCATGATTAAATTCATATATAATTGTGGGCAAACAATTGAAAAATCGTCCCGTTGAATTTGCTCCATTCTCATTCCCTTTAGAGAATGTGATAGCAGTATGTAATAAGTCTGAAAGAAGACAAAATTATTACCATGAATAATCAATAGATATGGACGTGGCAATAGACGAAATTATATCGTCATCATTGTGGTAATGAGAACAATAAGTATTCTCAAAATAATCCTTCACTCTGTGAAAGTAATATTTGTTATCGATTTTGTCACGCCCCAAATCGAGGGACATGACCGGCGCCTGACCGGGTTGCCCCAGTCAAGCGGACCTGGGTGCCTTTCATTCCCACGCGTTACCCCTGTGTTGACTGTTTCTCATTAACCAAATATATTACTAATCATGATTGATTTCACATTAACCAAATGATACGAGTGATTCATTAACAAGATTTCAACTTTTACAACGCCCGACATAACACCTTATATATATAAGACTGGAGTCCCACAATTTACATGTCTACAGAGCCTCTAGGATACAAAAGGGAAATACAATACTTGCCGGTAACAAGGCTCCGGCTATACCTTTCAAAACCAAAATGAAATCTAAATCGAGTGGCATGAATCACACAAGGCCCCGAGGAAGAAAGGGGCTCACCAAAACGGCAGTGGAAGGAGAAGGATACTACTGCCGATGAGCTGAAGTGCCTGCTACTGATCCACCTACAATCATGACACGAATGTAGCGCCCCGGCAAAAGGGACGTCAGTACACTTGAATTGTACTGGTATGTATGGACAAACTTTGTCCCAAGTAAACTCAAGCCATTAAATTACATCAACAATTTATTAAGCCAGCCAACCATGTTTCCACATTTTTCCTCATTTCAAATAATTCTCACACAAAGCACTTTCTACAATCAACCAATTCAACAATAACCAATCAATCACGTAAAGAACAAGTAGTCAAACAAAGGGGCAATCAGTGCCCCACAGGTTGCAAACTCTCCTGCCGTCTCCTTTCACAATTTCACATTATTGATTTATGTATCAATTTTCAATAGCGATTTCGATCGCTTTCCATCCTTATTGCCCCTGACCACCCTTATTACCTCGGCCACCCTTATCACCCCAACCCAAACCTTATTTCACCACGCCGCGGCGCGCGACACGACCCCGCCTTACAGTTGAAAACACAACAATTTCAAACAGCAGATAAGGTACTACACACAATTTCAACAAGTTCAAATAAGCAACTTGCACATTGTTTCATGTTCTCAATTACTTCTCAAGCCAATATCACAACCAAGTTACAATGTTTCCACATTCAATAATATTCACACATGTATATTCAACAATTTTCCATAATTCAAGTGTTTCATCTCTTTCCACAATAAACCAATTCTCAAGTTGTTTCGATTTCTTTTCCACAAGGTGCCATATAGGCCATCATAATCATTATTCACAAAATCTTTACCCAATTCAACTCTCATTTACCTTTCGGTTCATATTTCTTACCACAACACTCATAGTTCAACAACAACTTTGAATATCCAACAACAACATCAATTAATCACATACAATTTCTCAAATCAACACATGCCAAACAATTTTACACATAAGTGCGATTTCACAAGAATCAAAATTAGCCATACATACCTGGTGATGATTTATTTCCTCCTACTTTATGCTTACACAAGATATCCTACTCTTGCCAACCTTGTTCTTGAAGACTCTTACTTCTACTCACTTCTTTTTACTAGAAATCAAGTTAAAAAATCATGCATGAGTGTAAAAATTCTACTTTTAAAAGCTATTATATGAAAACCTCTCTTTACCCAATTAAAACTGAAAATCAAGAAAATAGTTAGGGTTTTTACCTTGAAAATATTGGGGAAGTTGAATCCTTGCCCTAGAATCCTTTGGAATGAAGTAGTTGGAACAATCTTTGAAGATGAATAACTTCTCTCTCTAAAAACCCTCTCTTCTCTCTCTAATTTTGGTGAGATGATATGATAAAATGAAGAAGAAAGGTGTTATATTAAAGAAGAGATCGAGTCAAAATGTTACAAAAATCTGGGTCGGGGTCAAATATGCGGTCACTATGCGACCGCAGAATCAACATGCGGTCCGCATAATGGCCGCAGAATGGCTCAAAAATTACGCAGGCTCTGGAACGATTTGCGGTCACTATGCGGACCGCATGTCGATTCTGCGGTCGCAAAAGTGCACCGCAGATTGACATGCGATCGCATATCGACCGCACATTGGACACAATTTTTGGGCAACTCTCTGGAACGATCTGCGGTCACTATGCGGACCGCATATTGATTCTGCGGTCGCAAAAGTGCACCGCAGATTGACATTTTTCTGGAAAAACTTTTTATTCTACATTTTGAAACTTAAATCACTACCAAGGGTCCGAACCGCGGCTCGCAAGCTCGCCGCGAAGAATTCTACGCATTCCTAACACATCATTCGGACCATGACACCACATCTACTAGGTTTTATGCACAAAAATTTCACGGGGCCTTACATCCTCCCCTCCTTAAGATCATTCGTCCTCGAATGAGGATTTTGAAATAAATGAGTTGGTTTTGAAAGACATGATATGCAACCCTCAAAATTTTGACTAACTCTTATATTTTAGAAAAATTTCGCCAGAGTTTCCTTTGTATTATGGACATATCCACCTGTCATAGGGCCCCCGAAACACATCACCAAACAACAATATACAACAATAACACTATTCACAACTGGTATACACCTTCTTACCTCAACGAATGCACATAAACTAGTCACTTCAATGAATTCTTACCTTATTTAACCATTTTAACACACCATGTACGCTTAACAAATCATTACCAATCTACACTTACTATTAGTTGTTTATTAAACACGTAAATCTTTATAAGGCTTTCATTTATCAAGAACGGTTCAAGTGACCCAAGGTAACAACACATCTAACTCATTACAAATAAAGGAGACTTACTAATACTAAGAGGGAAACAACTTAGGCAAGATGACAGCTACTAGGAGTAGGAGGGTCACCTAATTTCTTCTAGGCTTGATCAAACAAATGGGGGTACTTTTCTTTCATCTCTTTTTCTGCTTCCCATGTGGCCTCCTCTACTTGTTGACTTCGCCACAATACTTTAACAGAGGCAACTTCCTTATTTCTCAACTTACTGACTTGCCTATCAAGAATGGCAACTGGAACTTCTTCATATGACAAATCTTCATTAACCTCTATAGCTTCGACTGGCATGATGGTGGATGGATCTCCAATCACTTTCTTCAACATGGACACATGGAATACCGGATGCACTGATGACATCCCAGGAGGCAACTCTAGCCTATAAGCAACTTGACCAATCCTTTGAATGATCCGATATGGCCCGACATACCTAGGACTCAATTTCCCTTTCTTTCCGAATCGCATGACTCCCTTCATAGGAGATACCCTCAAGAACACCCAATCATCGACTTGAAACTCCAAATCCCTTCGGCGAACGTCCGCATAGGATTTTTGACGACTCTGTGCTGTTTTCATTCTTTCCTGAATAACCTTAACCTTTTCCATAGCTTCGTACACCATATCCGGCCCTAGCAATTCCGCTTCACCTACCTCAAACCACCCGATTGGCGATCTACATCTTCTCCCGTACAATGCCTCAAACGGGGCCATTTGAATGCTAGCATGATAGCTGTTATTGTAAGCAAATTCTATCAGTGGCAAGTGTTCATCCCAATTACCTTTAAAATCTAAGACACAAGCCCGCAACATATCTTCAAGCGTCCGAATGGTCCGCTCAGCCTGTCCATCGGTCTGTGGATGGAAAGCTGTGCTGAGATTCACCTGAGTTCCCAAACCTTGCTGAAACTTCTTCCAAAAGTTAGCGGTGAACCTGAGCCCCGCGATCTGAGATGATAGAAAGTGGAGTGCCATGAAGCCTTACTATCTCTTTGATGTACAATCTTGCATATTGCTCCGCAGTATCAGTGGACTTGACAGGCAGGAAGTGAGCTGATTTGGTGAGTCGATCCACTATCACCCATATTGAGTCAAACTTACGCCGAGTGCGAGGTAACCCTACCACGAAATCCATATTGATCATCTCCCATTTCCACCTTGGTATTTCTATAAGCTGAGTTAATCCACCGGGCCGTTGATGCTCGGCCTTCACTTGTTGACAGTTCGGACATTTAGCTACAAAGCCTGCCACATCCCTTTTCATACCGTTCCACCAATAAATCTCCTTGAGATCGTGATACATTTTCGTTGAACCAGGGTGCACGGAATGCCTGGAAGTATGAGCCTCTGCCATCACTCTTTCCCGAAGCTCGTCTACATCCGGAACACATAGCCTATCTTGACACCGCAATACACCATCTTCACTACTGAGTACAAATGCTGAGGTCTTGTCATTCAGGACTGCTTCTTTCACCCGAACCAATGCTGGATCCGTGAATTGTTTTCCCTTGATTTCCGCGACCAATGATGATTCTGCTCCATTATGCACCAAGATATCCCCCTCGTCTGACGCCGAAATACGAACCCCCAAACTGGCTAATTGGTAGATCTCTCGAGCCAGGGGTCTCCGATCCACACCCAAATGAGCCAAACTACCCATGGATTTCCGACTAAGAGCGTCGGCTACCACATTTGCCTTCCCTGGGTGGTACAATATGTCCATATCATAGTCCTTGAGTAATTCTAACCACCGCCGCTGTCTCAGATTCAGCTCTTTCTGCTTGAACAAATACTGGAGGCTCTTGTGGTCCGAAAACACATCTACATGAACCCCATAAAGATAGTGTCGCCATATTTTCAAGGCAAACACAACAGCTGCAAGTTCCAAATCATGCGTCGGATAATTCTTCTCATGGTTCTTGAGTTGTCCTGGAAGCATAAGCTATAACCTTTCCGTGCTGCATCAATACACATCCCAAACCGACTCTGGAGGCATCACAATAGACTACAAATCCCTCTGTGCCTTCTGGCAAGGCCAATACCGGTGCCGAGGTCAATCTTGACTTCAATTCTTGGAAACTTTTCTCACATGCTTCGGACCACTGGAACTTAACTGCTTTCTGCGTCAATTTAGTCAATGGGGAGGCGAGGGTTGAGAATCCCTCTACAAACCTCCGATAGTACCCTGCCAGACCCAAAAAGCTGCGAATCTCTGTCGGGGTCGTGGGTCTAGGCCAATCTTTCACCGCCGCAATCTTCTGAGGATCCACCATAATTCCCTCACTGGAAATAACATGCCCTAGAAAAGCTACGGACTCCAACCAAAACTCACATTTTGAGAACTTGGCATACAATTGATGCTGAAGAAGGGTCTGCAATGCTGCTCTGAGGTGAACGGCATGATCTTCCCCGCTCCGAGAGTAGATGAGAATATCGTCAATGAATACAATCACAAAGGAATCTAGGAATGGCTTGAAAACCCGATTCATAAGGTCCATGAAAGTTGCTGGGGCATTGGTTAGCCCAAAAGACATGACCAAAAACTCGAAGTGACCATAACGAGTTCTGAAGGCGGTCTTAGGAATATCCTGCTCCCTGATTTTCAACTGGTGGTACCCGGACCGTAAATCAATCTTTGAGAAGAACCTCGCTCCCTGCAATTGGTCAAACGGATCATCCACTCGAGGCAATGGATATTTATTCTTAATGGTGACTTTGTTAAGCTGCCGATAATCAATACATATTCGAAGTGACCCATCCTTCTTTCTGACAAAGAGAACCGGAGCACCCCATGGCGACACACTCGGTCGTATGAATCCTTTCTCTAATAAATCCCTCAGCTGCTCCTTTAACTCCCTTAACTCTGCTGGCGCCATTCTGTATGGTGGAATGGATATTGGCTGAGTATCCGGCATTACATCGATCCCGAAATCAATCTCCCTATCCGGCGGGATGCCCAGGAAGCTCATCTGGAAACACTTCAGGAAATTCATTCACAATTGGCACGGACTCGAGGGTAGGCACCTCTGAGGTGGTGTCCGTCACCCGAACCAAGTGATAGATACACCCCTTCTTAATCATCTTCGAAGCCTTGAGGTAGGAAATAAACCTACCCCTTGGCACCACACCATTTCCTCTCCATTCAATAACTGGCTCGTTAGGGAACTCGAGCCTCATAACTCTCGTTCGACAGTCAAGTTTGGCAAAGCACGAATAGAGCCAATCCATCCCCAAAATTACATCAAAATCTACCATCCCAAGATCAATAAGAGCGGCTGTGGTATCACGACCACCCACCGTAACAACACAATTCCTATAGACTCGTGAGGCTGTAATAGAATCACCAATAGGTGTCGACACAGAGAACGGCTCATGAAGCCGTTCGGGTTCTATCCCAAAACTTGAAGCAATGAATGGAGTAACATAAGACAAGGAGGACCCCGGATCAATAAGGGCATAGCAATCAATAGTCTGAACAGACATGATACCTGTAACAACATCCGGAGAAGCCTCGGCATTTTGGCGACCACTCAATGCATAGAATCGGCTAGGTCCACCCCTACCCCGAGCTCCACCCCTAGCCGCACCACGCCCTGCTGCCGCCGGAGTACGCGCTGACGACGTAGCAGCCGAAGAACCGAATGACTGAGCGGATCCCCTACCTATACCCCGACGGGGCGCACGACAGTCTCGCCGAATGCGACCTCTCACCCCGCACCCGAAGCACACCTGGATGTCAAGGTAGCAAGTTTTCGTATGAAATCTCCCACACTCGGGGCACGTAGGTCTCCCCGCCGCCGGGATCTCACCCCGTGATGACCGGACCGACGAGACCTCCTCGCCGTCCGAACCGTGTCTCGAGTAATCGCCTCGCCGACGACCGTGCACGCGATGGCGGTGCACTCGCGGAGGACCGAGCATATGACCGGGATGGCCCCGATGACCCCTTCCCCGGAAGTGATCTCCCCGAACGACCCATTGACCGAGCCCTGTTACTCTTTCTTTCCGCACGAATCTTCAATTTCCTGGCCTCTGTGGCCCGAGCAAATCCCACAATCCTCCCATAGTTCATGTCTGAGTGCAAAGCTGCTGTGGCGGCCTCATTCACTACCAAAGGGCTAAGGCCCCGAACAAACCGTCGAACCCGGGCATCCATGGTCGATACTAAATGAGGAGCGTACTTGGACAACCTTACGAACTCCACGTGATACTCCCAAACACTCATACTGCCCTGTTTGAGAACCTCGAACTCAGTGGCACGGGCTGCCATTGCCTCAGCAGGTAAGAAGTGGTCCATAAATGCATCCACGAACTCATCCCATCCGGCCGGAGGGCCCCCTTCCTCACGGGAATCCTCCCACATTTCAAACCATGAACGTGCCGCTCCCTTCAGTCTGTAAGAGGCCAACTCTACCCCCTCTATATCTGTAGCCTTCATTACTCTAAGGGTCTTGTAGATCTCATCAAGGAATTCCTGTGGGTCAGCCTCTGGATCGGTGCCTGAAAATTCCGGAGGGGCCAATCGCAAGAACTGGTGGACTCTGGAGCCAAAGGAATCTCCCTGTCCGCTGGAGGATGCAGGGGCATCATGGGATCTCTGGGCCTGGGCAGCCACTAATTGTGTTAACATATGGATGGCTCCCCTAAGTTCTTCATTAGAGATACCGGAGCCCGAAGCGGGAACTGTATCTGAGTCAGGAACACTGGCAGGAGGAATGGTGGCATCCTCTGCCGCAGCTGGAATAGGGACACTTGGGTTTTGAACAGATGGGCCAGGCAAATTCGGGACTGGTGGGTCATTCTCTCCCACGGCATCGGGTACATGATTAACAGCTGCACTTGGGCCGGCATTGGCCCTAAGGCCGAGTCTAGCCTTCTTCTTAGGTGCCATATTCTGAAAATTTGGGAACAAGGCACGAATTAGACATAGGTATCTCCACATTGCATTTTACCGCACGATATAGATTAACAAAGAAGTAGGTAAATTCCTAATGCCCGTGTAGCCCCCTACTTATATGATGTGGTCGACAACACACCTATAAGAAGGGCACTACTAGACACGGCTCCGAGACATCCTAGGACACTTTAAAACCATAGGCTCTGATACCAAGTTTGTCACGCCCCAAATCGAGGGACATGACCGGCGCCTGACCGGGTTGCCCCAGTCAAGCGGACCTGGGTGCCTTTCATTCCCACGCGTTACCCCTGTGTTGACTGTTTCTCATTAACCAAATATATTACTAATCATGATTGATTTCACATTAACCAAATGATACGAGTGATTCATTAACAAGATTTCAACTTTTACAACGCCCGACATAACACCTTATATATATAAGACTGGAGTCCCACAATTTACATGTCTACAGAGCCTCTAGGATACAAAAGGGAAATACAATACTTGCCGGTAACAAGGCTCCGGCTATACCTTTCAAAACCAAAATGAAATCTAAATCGAGTGGCATGAATCACACAAGGCCCCGAGGAAGAAAGGGGCTCACCAAAACGGCAGTGGAAGGAGAAGGATACTACTGCCGATGAGCTGAAGTGCCTGCTACTGATCCACCTACAATCATGACACGAATGTAGCGCCCCGGCAAAAGGGACGTCAGTACACTTGAATTGTACTGGTATGTATGGACAAACTTTGTCCCAAGTAAACTCAAGCCATTAAATTACATCAACAATTTATTAAGCCAGCCAACCATGTTTCCACATTTTTCCTCATTTCAAATAATTCTCACACAAAGCACTTTCTACAATCAACCAATTCAACAATAACCAATCAATCACGTAAAGAACAAGTAGTCAAACAAAGGGGCAATCAGTGCCCCACAGGTTGCAAACTCTCCTGCCGTCTCCTTTCACAATTTCACATTATTGATTTATGTATCAATTTTCAATAGCGATTTCGATCGCTTTCCATCCTTATTGCCCCTGACCACCCTTATTACCTCGGCCACCCTTATCACCCCAACCCAAACCTTATTTCACCACGCCGCGGCGCGCGACACGACCCCGCCTTACAGTTGAAAACACAACAATTTCAAACAGCAGATAATGTACTACACACAATTTCAACAAGTTCAAATAAGCAACTTGCACATTGTTTCATGTTCTCAATTACTTCTCAAGCCAATATCACAACCAAGTTACAATGTTTCCACATTCAATAATATTCACACATGTATATTCAACAATTTTCCATAATTCAAGTGTTTCATCTCTTTCCACAATAAACCAATTCTCAAGTGTTTCGATTTCTTTTCCACAAGGTGCCATATAGGCCATCATAATCATTATTCACAAAATCTTTACCCAATTCAACTCTCATTTACCTTTCGGTTCATATTTCTTACCACAACACTCATAGTTCAACAACAACTTTGAATATCCAACAACAACATCAATTAATCACATACAATTTCTCAAATCAACACATGCCAAACAATTTTACACATAAGGACGATTTCACAAGAATCAAAATTAGCCATACATACCTGGTGATGATTTATTTCCTCCTACTTTATGCTTACACAAGATATCCTACTCTTGCCAACCTTGTTCTTGAAGACTCTTACTTCTACTCACTTCTTTTTACTAGAAATCAAGTTAAAAAATCATGCATGAGTGTAAAAATTCTACTTTTAAAAGCTATTATATGAAAACCTCTCTTTACCCAATTAAAACTGAAAATCAAGAAAATAGTTAGGGTTTTTACCTTGAAAATATTGGGGAAGTTGAATCCTTGCCCTAGAATCCTTTGGAATGAAGTAGTTGGAACAATCTTTGAAGATGAATAACTTCTCTCTCTAAAAACCCTCTCTTCTCTCTCTAATTTTGGTGAGATGATATGATAAAATGAAGAAGAAGGGTGTTATATTAAAGAAGAGATCGGGTCAAAATGTTACAAAAATCTGGGCCGGGGTCAAATATGCGGTCACTATGCGACCGCAGAATCAACACGCGGTCCGCATAATGACCGCAGAATTGCCCCAAATTTTACAAGTTTCTGTTAAGGAATGCGGCCAGAATGCGGTCCGCATGTCTGATCTGCGGTCGCAAAATGCACCGCAGATTTGACATGCGATCGCATATCGACCGCACATTTGACAGATTTTTGGGAAACTCTCTGGAACGATTTGCGGTCAGAATGCGGTCCACATGTCAGGTTTGCGGTCGCATTCTTGACCGCATATTTGACATTTTTCTGGAAATTTTTATTCTCTACATTTTGAAACTTAAATCACTACCAAGGGTCCGAACCGCGGCTCGCAAGCTCGCCGCGAAGAATTCTACGCATTCCTAACACATCATTCGGACCATGACACCACATCTACTAGGTTTTATGCACAAAAATTTTACGGGGCCTTACAGATTTGACATAAGATTTTATAAAGCATATATAGATGATTATGGTCTATTCATGATGTGAATGTGACAACATCTTATTTATGAATACATATTCATTCTTCAGAGAATATGAACGTGCTAATGGTAGTGAATATACCACACTCACCTCTAGAAGAAGGTTTGAGATGATACCATAAATAATGTCATTATTATGGCATGAATGGTCATTGGTCACGTACCTATTGTACGCCAAAATATTTTGGCATTGTGATTATTAAAAGACAACGGTAATGCAAGAAACAGATCTTGCATATAATTTTGACCATACACAAAGTGGTATAACTTTCTCTTTAAAAGATATATTCACCACATGGATGTTGATGAATCTGTGGTAGTACAAAATTAATTGAGAGTTCTGGAAGAGCCAATTATTACTATTTTGGAGAAACACAATTAATTACCAATAAAGTATTGTGTTGTAGTACATCTCAAAGAAACTTATTCAGTTTCCAAAGTATATGTGAAAGCTGTTGATTATATTGAGACTATAAATAAAGGAAAGATTTAATACAACTTGTAGCGGGTTAATATGTATGTGAAAAGTTACTCGCTTTATTCTCCAATTTATACTACATAAACAAAAGAATATCACAATGAAGTGAATATTTATTGATATAGAAACTCATATCATAATAAACTTGGAGTTTATTCATAATTGCACCCATCATGGTGTAAACCTGAAGTTTATCAATATTAATAATTTATTCAGTTGGCATAATTTATTTACCCATATCAATTTAAGTATGATGTGCAAAAATAAAGAGAATTCACATAGGTAAATATTAAAGAACTAGAAAGTTCTTTACAAATTCTCTTATATTGCTTGTTCTCATTAATTAATTGACCAACTAAAATTGAGATTGAATCTCATGAATGCTGGAAATATCAAAGCTGAATATGGGCTCATTCACCTGCCATGTATACCACATAAGAAGCATCTATGAGATAGTTACATGTGCAATTATTATTAACCCGCAACCTGGCCGGTGTGTGCGATGTAACTTGCTCAATAATTTGATTTAGAGCATAATTTCTAGATTTTCTATTCAAGAAGTTCATCTTGATAAGTTGGTCTACATCACAGCTGGTTTAGCAAAATGATTTATTGAGTGTCTCCACTTAATAGCTAAATTATTGCTTATGAGAACAAAGTTATCTATATTAGTTTGATATAGGTTATATACGAAAGTATATTATATTCTCCCCTTACAAGTGGTTCAGGATTAGGAACCAAATAATTTTATCTTATTATTATTTATGTGCGGTATATATTTTGATTAACACCCATAACACACGAAGATGAGTTCTCAAAGTTGAGAAAACGAGTTAGTTTTTCTAACATGAGGGGGGAGAGAAGATACAACAGTTGAGAAAAAGTTACATGAAATAAATTATCATTTATACAACGAGATCCTTGAATAAAATAATATGAACTTGAAGTTCATAAAAGCATAATTCATGTGCAATTTATTGCAAAGCATGCCTGACGCATTTGCTGACCCAAAGAAAGTAACTATATTCTCACTGCAAATGCTCATATTATAATAAGTCATAGAAGGACAAAGTCTATGGTAAGCTTAAAGCGTATAGATAAATCAGTTTCAAATAAATTTTTTGATAAAGAAGATGAGCAAGGATCATAATAAAAGAGGCAAGTGATCTAGAAGATTACATGACATAACACTCCATAATATCTCATGAGAGATTCAGGTACCTCAATATATGAATGAAAAGATCTATATGTTATGTCATTATGAAAATATATTGAAACTGATATAAAATCTTTGTCGACGTCAACCTTCAAGAAGCTAGTGCACAAGATTGGGATGCGAAGGCTTAAGTATGTGAATTGATGCTCTCATTAGGGGGAGTTAATGCGCGTTGCACTCTTTTTCCCTTACAAGGTTTTGTCCCACTGGGTTTTCCTTGCGAGATTTTTAACGAGGCAACCAAAAGGCGTATTGTAGATATGTGTACTCTTTTTCCTTCTCTAGAATTTTTTTCCCACTGGGTTTTATTTTAATTAAGGTTTTAACGAGGCACATTATCATTGAATAGACATTCAAGGGGGAATGTTATGAATAGAATTCTATTTAGAGTGAATGTCTATCTTGTGGAGAGTTTTACTTTGTAATTAAGTCATATTTCTCCTATAAATAGATGGGTCTTACCCCATTGTAAATCATCCCAAAATTAATAAGAGTGTCTCTCTACTTTTTTCTACAATATTGTTCTTGTTCTTTTATTATTTCATAATAATACAAAAATTGTAGGAAAAATGTGGACTAGGAGGGTAATTTAGATATTATGTATATATTTGGTAATAAAATTTTATATATGGTACAGGAGGCAAAAAAGTACGTGAAAGAGTATGTATAACTTTGAATCTGAAGCCAAAGATAATGTATGATTGTGGACTTTTTCTATAACAATTTACCAAATGTTTGAGCAGATTAACAGAACTCCAAACATAGGGTGTGCATTAATAATAAACACTTCTTCGAATTTTAAGGTTTTTCTCTTTTGGCCCCTTGCCTTGCCACCAGCCGGCGTTGGTGATCTTCCCGTATTGACTTTTGCTAAAAACATCACCATTGATGAACCTGAAACAATCTTAATTCTTCAGATTTCTCCTTAATCTTATCAAATCCCATACACACTAACACATTTCTCTTTGAAATGTCATTAGCTACCCATTTTTCAGCATTCCTTTTCCTTTTTACAATAGGCATTCGCCGTCTAATTTGCTGCATTTCCAATTACCTCAAAAACCCATCACTCTATAGATCAAGAACATGGTATTTCTCAGAGCCCAAATGGAAAAATCTTGATTTGTACTCTCTTTTAATCATTCTCCCCATTGCCTCATTTTCTCATGTATTTCTCTTCCTAGCCTTTTCAGGCACCAATATAACTTATAAATTCTCATTCTTACAGCAATCTTTAGTCATTTTCCTCTTTTGGGTACTCTTAGTTCTTATCATAATTAAAGAAAGTTTTGATCTTTATGCAATTCTTGATAGTTTTGTTTATTGTTTTGCTGGTGTTTCTTTTGCTGTTGAATTCTTGATGAATGGGAAAGGACTTGTTGGTCTTAGTGGTAATGTGTATGGACATTTAGGAGAATTGGGACTTGTTTGTGCTGGTTGTTGTTTGTGTTTAGCAGTAAATCCATGTACTTTTTTTGTGGAGTTTTCGCTTTCCTCTGTGCTTGTATTGAAAGGTACTTGGGTTTTGCAAGTGGGGTTGTTGTTATATACTGATTTTTTTACTGTAAAAGGGTGTGGGAATCTTTTGGCAGCGTTGGCAAATGGGAAGAATGATGTGAAATGTGATCTTGATGAGAATAAGTTGAGGGGAATTGCATTGATGAATCTGTTCTTTATAGTTCACGTCGTCATGGTGATGATAGTTAGCTTGGGGTTGTTTGCATTGTTGAATAAGAGTAAGAGGATGCGATGTGGTGATACGAGTGGACCGTTGCTAGCACAGGTTGGATCAGAAGGCGTGTTGATGCGTCCGCTTCCCGAATTAGAGATAGAATGAGAAGTTCCTGATGTTCTTTGATACAGCAGCATTTGTAAGTTTTGAATTTACAGATGTTTTTTTTTGTCCTATATAGGAAAGTGTAACCTTTTGTTTCACTTGAGCTTCAATGCTTTTTCTAATGTACCTTACTAGAATGAAAGTTTTCATTTCTGATACTTCCTACTACTGAATGAAAAGGAGTTCCTATAGTTCATTATATTCTTGTTATCTTTCTATATTTCTATATTCATTCTGGTTATTAGTGGCAAAATGCTGGTAGCCAAAGAAAGAACTTCTTGAGTCAAACTGCGTACTTGTCTTTAAAGTAAGTATCATCATACTAAATAGAGAAGCAAAAACAAAATAGGTATCTTCATTTTTGCACGACAGATTGCTGTGAACTCTACAAAAGAAGGAAGGTCATCCCTTCTTCAAATTTGGGGAGTTTATGAAATACAAAAGTTCATTTACATCATCTGCAAGAAAAGTTTTTACCAATGAGCTAAGACCGTAAAACAAAAAGCCTTGGTGCTATAAGGAGGAATGGATTTTTCTCCAAAGCATCTGGAGTTCCTTTTCCCGAAGAGTCCATACAGCACAAACAGGGAACAGTGATGAGCAAACCATGTTTTCTGATTTCCTGAGTAATTTATCTTGGTATTATCCTAAATCAAAATCTTATGTGTCACTCTTACAAGTTAGAATTCTTTCCCTTTTACCTCTCCTTATTTTGTTGCTACTATTAGAGTTCTCGCTTTTCCTTTCATGTCAATGCCAAGGGAGGCTGACTTCTAGTCTTGTATACATGTGCCTCAGTTCCTAGATGTGATCGCTCATCAAAATACTTGTTCATAGACCTCATTTTCATATATTTCAAGTGTGTCAAGAGTCTGAGCAATTTATCCTTCTTTTCAGAATTCTTGTATTTATTGATGTACAACAGATATCAAGTTACTTTATGTACTTTTGTATGATCTGAAGAAGGAAAGAAGAGAAAAACATTACGTACTTTTGTCATCCGTACTGTATCTCCGCCTCTAGGATGTGGAGGTGTCTGCTCAATTATTTGATGTTTATGTTAGGAAATCAAAGCTAGGCTAATTGATAATGGCATAGTTGTAAGTTCCCATTCGGTGGTAAGAAGGTAACGACCTGATTTAGTGTTAGTGGACAGTTGCACTAAACATTGATCTTCAAACCATTGATCATCAAATAGAAGAGAAACTTTCGTACTTAACAGCTAGAGTAATATAGAAATATGGATTTAAACTGTGAAAGAAGTATGACCAACTCGTTTATTGTTTCTATATGTATTGCCAACATTTGAGAAGGTGACAAATATAGAGGTGTTTTACGTGCTGGATTGTACCAATTATACTGACTCAAGGATATTTTGTCCCTTGTGAAGAAACTCTGACCATAAGCAGAATCCATTAATTATATTGAGGAGAACTATCTTTTTCCAGCTTTCTATACTTTGTCTTGGAGGAGAAGTTGGGGAATGACAACCATTTTCGACGAAAACGGCCGAACCCATGGATTTTTAATCTCGAACGAATTCTCTTTAGTTTACTGGTGAAATCGCTTCTATATCTGAGTATTTTGGATTTTGAGAAATTTACCAACTTTTTCATGCGTTTGTATCCTGCATAAATGTTGTTGGGAAAGAAATGAGGAGAAAGTTAAAGAAAATGGATGTATAGAGTTAGAAAAACAGTGAAAAAAGAAAGAAAAAAAATAGAAGTGGATTCAAGCTAATAGAACTTATGGTCTTTCATTATGAAACATATGATAAATCCACATAATTCTTCTGTCTTCGCTTCTACTATATGTGCATAAATTTCATAAATCCTGTCATACTGTTTTCTTGTTGTTAGTTTTTCTTTAGGCTTTCCATTCAGATATATGTTAACCTCAGAATCAAATATTCATACCTTTCACACCTTTTATCTGTTGGTCATCTTGAAGTCCTGTTTCCTGTAAGACCTACAAGTTGCAATCAGATAGTAGTTCATCACTGTGCATATTTTTGCAATGACATCTAGAGTGTAGAGAATAAGAGAGGGTCTACTGTTTACCTCAACTAGGCTCTTCAGACATGTTCTCATCTTTCTTTGTATAAATCCTCGAGTACTCTGTTTGATGCAGAATTTAGCATAAGTTGTTTGTAGGTGTAAGGCCATGACTATAGAAGGAGTTTTACCTTTACATGATTTTTGACAAATGCGTAAAAGTTCAGAAGGTTCCACACTGTCTTATCTAGCCTTTTTCCTTCAATATGGCGTGAAGTAATATCTGTGAATCCCATGATAAAAAGGGTAATTATGAAGTCAAGGCAATACTAATATATGCATCTTCTAAGTTTACAAGTAGACCTCTTTTTAAATGTCCGTTTCATATCATCACTCAGGTTTTATGAAGTTTTTGGAGTCTGTTTTTCTCCAAAGCCTAAGTAATGTAAACATTTTCTTTTTGCTTTTATCAAATGCTTCATTTATATTAAAGAAACAGCAATTTTATGTATAGACGTGAGGTGCTAATAGGACTTAGGTTGATACCAAAAGAAACAAACCCTCCATTTGTGCTCAAGTCTTCAATTGCTTCTCCTCTTAGCTCGGGAGGTGGAATAGGGGACCAGATGCAATGGGGTGCCTTAGCACATGCTTTTGAATTTGCAACATCCATTAGTTCCTGCTGGGGAAACTGTTAGTGATCCTGAACGCTTGAATATAATAAAGCCATTCTTGCTATTAATTGCAAAGTCATACATGTTATAAAATTGTCTTACCTGAAAGAAAGTTGTAGCTATAATCACATCTGTTTTCTCCTTAAAACGCATCGGGAATACTGCTGTGATTTTTTGGGGCTGGCACAAATGTGAAGTTACATATTAAGAAGCATGAAGCTGTATTCTCTCAAATAAATCTCATTTTTTTAGGAAGGAATTTATCTCTACATTCTTTTCTTGTAGAATCTTTTCTCTTTATTCGAGTGCAATTTATTATAACACTTTTAACCAAAGTCAATCATATAGTTGCTGTTCATGTGCCATATGTTGAACTTAGCATAAAGCAGTAGCTATATGCGGTAATTTGGAAGTATTTTATGGCCTAGTTTAGAATTTGATTTCAACATGCTTCCAGTGTGTTTAAGACAATGCCTACAATCTGTCCCTCTTTTACAGCTTCCTGAATTGGCATGAGAAAAGGAGTGTACTTTCTGTATGATATACATTTGATGTAGTGCTAATAGATTAGGTGAATATAACGCTTGCAATTAAGTTCATTGCAAGTAGAGTTCACTATTGAAGGCTGTAAGATGTTTGATTTTAATGTTTGAGTAATAAATCATTCTGCAGATATTAAAGTCTGAAATGGACTTGAAATTTGTTGGTATCAGAAATTTGATGTTCTTACTTTGATTATTTTTTTCTTTTGTTTGTAGTATAATTTTGTCAATTTTTTTTTTGTATTTCTACCTGCTTGTAGATGAACTGATTGTTTCTCAAAAAGGGTTGCAGCATTATTTCTGCCCCATAATTCATTTTAATCCCTTTACTGATTTTCTGCCAATGTGGATCAACGTACTTCCAAGGTAATGTTAACTTAGCTAGTCTAACATTGAGCAGAGCTACTTATGTGCATAGTGTGTTCATTTGCTTGGCGTTAAATTTGAAGTTGTATTTTCAGTGATGGTGCTTGAACAAAGTTATCTCATAATACGGATTACCTGTTTTATGACATAAAATGGCTCTCTTGGGTGATAAACAAGTTTGATTGGTTTGTACATCCCTTGAGCCACATCTTGTGAATTCACATTCATCAGCATTTCTTCCAGCTGAGAACTCAGAATTACAGCTTGCACAGCAGCAATGTCTGTTATCGTTTTTATCGACTCTGAAAAGAACATAAGACAACACAATCTTATGAGCACCATTGCAGTGTGTAATATTATCAAAGTTGTAAAAAGCATTCTTCTGCATGTTTTAGAATAAATGATTCCCAGTTTCAGTACATTTCATCACCCTCTGCTCATTTTAGTTTGAAGAACTTGAAATGGATGGGCTTGGTTTCAGTAATGGCCAACTGAAACGTGTATCTAAAGACAGGTATTATTTTTTTCGGTTCCTTTTAATTTTTTCCATTAAAATTGATTACTAGTCTTATTTCTTTATGCGAACATTAGTGTATCCCTGTTTTGAATTTTTCTAGACATGACTCTCCATGCTCCTTCTTTCGTCCTTTCTTTTTTCTTCTGTAGTTTCTTGAACCTGTTGAAGCTTATTCTTGCCGAAAGACATATGCTCAGTAAACATCCTCCTTACAGTGTCTTTGCATCTGCAGTGAGAGTTAATCTTAATTCTTAAGTGAAACTGTTCTAGCAGCAAGAAAGATGTGATTATAACTTTACAAAGCTCCAACTACTTGACTAAAAAGAAGTTCAATTTCGTTCCACTATCCATTGCTCGATTTTGTGAAACAGCCTCTTGTAGAAATGCAAGGTTAAGGATGTATACATAAGAGCCAAAATAGTCCATTCCTTCCCGGACCCCGCACATTGCGCGAGCTTATTGCACGGGCTGCTGTTCTTACCTATGGCTCACTTTCATCTTGTCTTCTGCATAACAAAGTGGAAGTAGCTGACCACGGTAAGGGTCTCTTTTTCGCTTGTGGCGCCACATTTAATTGTTTATTGCATGGTCCATCATTCTGCTTCTGTGATGTTTCTAAAACAGGAAAAAGAGAGGAGAGCAGAGTTGATGTGAGGAATTTCTAACCTTTACCATGCGGCATTCTAGCAAAATTGAGTCGTAACGTCAGCTGATATCCTTCTTTTGGAGGTTCCACAATCTCCAGAACATTAGCACTAACTGCCTTTACCTTCTCCATAGTGTAACGTGATAGCCGAGTTGAGATCAAGAATGCTTGAGACAGAATTGGAGTTGATATTGATAAGTAGGTACGATCAGGATCTGACACCGTGGACTGATATAAAATATTTTTAAAAGAAAAGAAGTTATGGAAACTTTAACACACATATTTGGGATTGTTAAAATATCTTATAGCAATAAAATGCAATTTTCTCGGCTTGGAGTCCTTATTTCATATAAAAATAGTTGCTTAAACTGTTCTTCTGTGCCGTGAACTTCAACCCGCAATGGAATGTGTGCTTTGTGGTTGCTTGTTGCTCTTACCTGAATGTAATATTCAACGGACCCAAATTCATGAAGGTGATGGTCGACATCAATGGTCCGTTCATCTCTGTCTCAAGGAAAAAAAAACATGTTCATTATAAGAGTTCTATTTTTTATATCAGTGTTGTTCAAGAACTTAAGCTTCACTCCAGGAAGAAAAACATCGAGGACTGCTTAAAATTCAGTTAATCATCTACTGTGAAATACTTGTACTTATTCCCTCCCTTTTCTGATATTTGATCTAAATTAACCTCGGCTCCAGTTGAAGAAGCATCTATCCCCTCCTTTTTGATATTTGATCTTAGATACCACCAAATGAAATCCGTTAAATCACCTGTTTAAAATGGATAAGGTCAGAGAACTGTTTCTAGGGTATTGCCGCTCATGCCCTTTCTAGAGGAAAAACATTCAATGAATTCATGTTCTGTAGTATTTTTCCACAAAAACCCTAATCTTAGCTTGTCAATTACTGAGTGCCATGGTCTATTTTGCATTGCTAAACTAGACGAGGAGGTCTATTTTGTCTTGCTAAACTTGTGGGAGGTCCATTTTGTTGCTAAACTAGAGGGAGGTTCAAGTAATTCACCAAGTTTCCTGAAAATGAACAAATTATCAGTTGATTTAAACTTTGCATCAATCTGTGATCAGCATATCTTTACCTAGATTTCTTGTGCGGTCAACCTCTTGACTGTAGAAAAGGAAGTTTCATATCAGACGTCTCTATTTATTTGATGTTATTGATGTATCCTTTCTATTTGGGTTTCGTATAAATCTCTTGAATATAGCCTATATACTAATGGTACAGATCCTAATAGAGCGAAATGGATAGTTAGGATTCATATGCTAACCTCAACTAGCTTGTGATTGAGGCGTAATGGTTGCTGCTGTTTTCATATAAATCTCTATTGAGATAATTCTCCAAACTCAATATTGTACTTGAACGAACTTCCTTCCAACATATGCCTCCCCCCCCCCCCAAAACCAAACGTTGTCTAATTGACGATTATTCAGTCATAAAATTCTTGTCTAACTTGATGTATAAATATATAGAAGGAAGTTGTTCCAATTAATTTGTTGCATGACTATGAACTAAATAACAGCATGTTGTTTCTGCAGCGGGACAAGCCTAGCAAGGCTCATCCTTTCAAGCACTTTGGCAGTGTACCAGGCTTGTGGTCTCAAAAAGTGGTATCCCCTTAAATTTGCTCAATATTGCAGTCACTAACTGGACTGTTGAAAGCAATATTTCACAATAGTGAAAAAAGCAAATGTAGTCCCAGAATTGGAATTCTACCTGTACAATGCCTTATCTTGTCTGCCAATAGAACCCTTTTTCTGCAAATACTCAGTGTCATATCTGCTTCCACATCATAACTGGACATAAATTCCTATTCATCCGCAATGTAAGCCAATCCGGTAGTAATCGAAACTTAATTATATTTTACCTAATGATTCCTGCTTAATCTGTCTAATTGCCTTATGTTCTGTACATTCTCGTCTTTACCTTTCCCTTATGAAATTTTCTCCAGCTTGTTCTATTAATTTTATTTCAGCTTTTAATAATGCGATCTTGAAGATTTTCATGAAAGGTAATGTTCACTATATGAGGTGCATGCTTTTAATGGACTAGTTTTACCTAGCATGGAAATTGGAACTAAACTCGAATATTAGACTGAACGATACTATCTCAGCAACCTTCATCCTGGTGAATACATTGTCGCATTATTTGCTAGATCTTGAGATAATATAAGATTATAGCTGATACTACGGCTGTCATTGTGTAATAGGTGATTCTAACTTATTCAAGATTGATATGTTTTAAACTAGCAAAACTCTCTCCAGTGTAACCTCTACAATAAAGAATGCTTGTCTACCTTACTGAGAAGTAAATCTTGAACATGACTTGAAGCAGAAAGAATAACAAGTACAAGTTCTTTTTTTACCGGTATAACCTGAGCAGGATCTCCTTCAATGCTGGCGATGCACGTTCAAAACACGCCATGCTCCGTGTGTAGGCGTGTGTGTTGATCTTGAAGATGGAATGAACTTCATGAAGGTATGTAAAACAGGTTATTTTTTTACTGATGAGTTGTGGTAGAAGTAGTTCACTTGTTTGAGTAAAATGCAAGGATTTACATTTTGTAATCATGGTTAGCAACTTTTGAAGCAATATACATAACAAGATAAATGGTGACCTCCCTTTTGTCTCAGCCAATGTGATCATATCTACCAATACTTGTCTTCAAAGCTCAGGAAACTGATAATAATCATGTTATGATTCTATGTACTGGTTACTGACCTATTATTGATCATTATTGTCTTGGCACCCAAGGGTATGGTCTAGTGTTTAATGAAGTGGGTGAGAACCATAAGGTCTCGATTTCAAATCCCAGCAGAGGCAAAACATACTAGGTGATTTTTTCTCATATATCCAAGTCTTGGTGGATAGAGTTACCTGGTACTTGTTGCTGATAGGAGGTGACAGATAACCCGTGTAATTAGTCTAGGTGCGTGCAAGCTGACCCGGACACCATGCTCGTAAAAATGAATTATCATTATTGTCTCCACTTCACTTGGAATTGAAACTTGGGTTCTTACATGTGTGCAGTGCAATCAAGATCTCACTATATACTTAAGCTAATGGGCTTTTAGTTCTACTTAAGGAAGAATAAAAGATGATTTTTTGGACTTATTCTGGTGCTCTGTCCTCTCTCACCAACAATTGAAGTGCGAGTCTTTTCTAATATTTGTTTTTTCATTTGTTCGCTATTTTTTCTTCTCATCTTTTCCTTAGTCTGAGGGTCTATCAAAAACAGCCTATCTGCTCCCCAGAATAGAGGTAAGGTTGTATACATCCTATGTTGGTTGGAACTCCAGTATTTTGGTTAAAACTATTTTTATTCGGTTAAAATATTGGAGTTCAACCAAGTGTTTTTTAATAGATTTGGTTCCGAAAAAAGAACAAAAAAATATAGAGTTGGAACAACTAGTTATTGTATCTAAAGAATAAACAATAAGAAATACAAGGTTAAAATATGCAGTAAATATTAAGAAGGAGCAAGAAGAAATATAATTGGAACAAATAAATCATTGCCTATGACTATTTGGTAACCAACGCTTGAAAATACAGAGTGTATTCATATTTTTTGCTACACCAGCGCCAAGGGTAAATGATACAAAATAGGCAAATTCAAACTTCAAAGGAAAAACTAGAACAATGGAAAATTTAAGTATGCATCGAATAAAAAGTGTCATGTTAAGGACAAGTTTTTAGGTATTCTGCCTCAGGAAAAGAGTTTGCATCAGAATTAATTATAATGTTTAATAAAGCATCTATTGCATTATATTCCATTTACTTATATCATGAAATGAAATTACATAAATCTGGGGAGAACAGGACGTATGCAGCCTTACCTCTACCTTGAAAGGATAGAGAGACTATTTCCGATAGACCCTCGGTTAAGAAAATATGGAAGAATCACAAATAGTAAATAATAATCAGAAGATATTTAGAAAACCAAATCCAAGAATGCAAAAGAGAAGATGACACGAGTGCTGGTAGCAAGTAATAACAGTACAAGATATGTCGTTATAACAAACTGAGAGAGTACTGATGTCAAATAATAACAAAACAAAATATATGGTAATAACATACTAAGGATAACAGGAATACCATACTAACAGTAATATTATTGAACTAAGAAAGACAAAGGGGCACTTGTGTCTATATAGATTACCACTTTTTTTTAGTAAATAAATAAAAATAATAATCTTATCGATGATTCGTTGTGGATACAATTTTGTTCATTCCCTTAATTTTTCGGTGTGATTTGCGGGCTTAAGTAGCATATTTCTCGAACGTAAGATAATGTGAATTTTTTTAGGTTGTATTTGATCTCCATGAAAAAAAAGAACGTCATATATCACTTTGACTGCTTTGAGAAAGACAATATTTGATTTGTATTCCGTAACTTTTGGACTTTCGAGATCATATAGATTGCCAATTCAATGTGGATATTACACGTAACTGACAAAGAATTATAAATTTAAGAAAATCCTCTCAAGTATTTAAAAAATCGCAATTGATGCTTAATTTAATTTTACTCGAAATATAACATCTTTTTTAGTAAAAAATTCGTTAAATTACCCTTTCATACTTAGGACCCGAATGTGAGTAATTGACATAACACTAACACTTTTTGCTATTACATCTCAGTGCAATTATATTGCTTTTCAAAAAGTCTTATTGTGTTCAAAACTAAAACAAGCTCTGCCATTGCGAATTGAAAGACATTTCAACCTACAATTTCTATGTTTAAAGAGTGGAGATTATTCAAAATATAGAAGCACATATATAAAGAAGTTAATTAAAGAGGCACATAAAACAAGAAATGAAACAAATATATTAATTAATTAAAGGTGAAGAGAAAAAAAAATCTTGCTTACCCTTTATTTTGATAGCACAAGAATGTTTGGTTTAAATGATTTTAGACATATTGTAGGGTATAAATAGAGAGATAATAGTAGAATTTAGACATGTACGTTATGAGTACACAAAAATTTTATTGATGTGAAAGGCTTAAAAAGCTTAAATGTTAAGATTGGTCTCTCTTCACCAATGGATTCAGAATAGATATTAATGAAATCTCATTAATAGGAGAGAATATTTGTTCACAATTCATTACATCCTCTTGCTGAGAAGGGTAGAAATGTAACCTTCTTGTGACTGTTAGTCCTAACTCCTACGTATATCACTTTGAGGTGAATATTTATAAGTTTTGATATGCCAAATGTATTGGAAAAAATCTAAATTTATATTATAGATGACGTGGCATAATACGTGGATTGGTCAAAAGGTCAACATATAATTATTAATTGAGAAGAAGAACTCAGAATAGACACGAGGTACAATTTAGATACATATCTCGTACCTAAATGAAGCATTTAGGTTAGGGGATGCTTGAAGATTCAAAAGACAAGAATTTGGCGATGGAAGATACGGGAAAAGGAAGTTAAATAGGCACGAAAAGCGGTTTAGGACACGAGTCTAGTACCAATTCAAGACATTTAAAGCCAATGGAACAAAAGGCATTAAACACATGGATCTGAAGACGAAAAGGAGTCCAAATTCAATATTAAATAACTGTTACGTTGGAGAATTGGTATTTAATAGGAATGATTGTGTAACGACTTATTCAATGTCATTTATTACTCATAATTGTATCATTAAAGCTTAGTTTTCATTCTTCTACCTAGGATCAGCTATAAAAGGAAGAAGTCGCATCATTTGTACACACGAAAAATCATTGACATCATATTGGAATACAAATTTCTTTATTGCTTATTTCTATTCAAAGAAAGCCTATTATGTTTTTCGGTCTCTTGATTATCAGTAACCCGATTTTTCTCTTATTTTCTAGTTTTAACTGAAATTCGATATTTTGGTTAAACAAATTGGTTCCATTACTTGGGGTTAGCAGGTTATTACCGTCGGTTCGTGGAGGAATTTTCATCTATAGCAGCCCCGATGACCAGGTTGGCTCAGAAGGAGGCCCAGTTCAGGTGGTCAGACGAGTGTGAGGAGAGCTTTCAGAAGCTCAAGACAGCTCTGACTACGACACCGATATTGGTTTTGCACACAAGTTCAGGGCTTTATACAGTTTATTGTGATGCTTCCCATATTGGGCTTGGCGCAGTATTGATGCATGATGGCAGGGTCATTGCATATGCTTCGAGGCAGTTGAAGATCCACGAGAAGAATTATCCAGTCCATGATTTAAAGTTGGCAACCATTGTTCATGCTTTGAAGATTTGGAGGAATTGCTTATATGGTGTGACGTGTGAGGTGTACACTGATCACAAGAGTTTGCAATACTTGTTTAAGTAGAAGGAGTTGAACTTGAGGCAGCGAAGGTGGTTGGAGATATTGAAGGATTATGATGTTACTATTTTGTACCACCCGGGGAGAGCCAATGCGGTGGCAGATGCATTGAGTAGGAAGTCAACCAGCATGGGTAGTCTTGCTTATGTTTCGGTCAACCAAAGACCACTTGCTTTGGATATTCAGGCCTTTGCCAATCGGTTTATGAGGTTGAACATTTCTGAGCCTAGCCGAATGTTAGCTTGCACGATCGCTCGTTCTTCATTATTGGAGCGTATCCGTGATCGGCAGTTTGATGATCGTCATTTGTGTATCTTGAGAGACACGGTGCAGCGTGGAAGTGCCACGAAGGTGACTTTAGATGATGATGGTATTTTGAGGTTGCAGGGGCGAGTTTGTGTGCCTAATGACAATGGTATTCAAGAGTTGATCTTAGCGGAGGCCCATAGTTCTCAGTATTTTATTCACCCGGGTGCCGCGAAGATGTATCAGGACTTGCGACAGCATTATTGGTGGCATTGGATGAAGAAAGACATTGTTGTATATGTGGCTCGGTGTTTGAATTGTCAGCTGGTCAAGTATGAGCATCAGAGGCCTAGTGGTGTATTTCAGAGGATTGAGCTTCCCGAGTGGAAGTGGGAGAGGATTACCATGAATTTCATTACTGGACTTTCGTTGACTCGGAAGAAGTTTGATGCTATCTGGGTCATTGTTGATAGGTTGACCAAGTCAGCACATTTCGTCCATGTTGCCACCACTTATTCATCGGAGAGATTAGCTGAGATCTACATCTGGGAGATTGTTCGCCTTCATGGGTTGCCGGCATCCATCATTTCGGACCGAGGTATGCATTTTATCTCGCGCTTCTGGAGAGCAGTTCAACAGAAGTTAGGCACCCAGGTTCAGTTGAGTACATCATTCCATCCTCAGGCGTACGACCAGTCTGAGAAGACTATTCAGATATTGGAGGATATGCTCTGAGCCCGTGTTATTGATTTTGGAGGCTCGTGGGACCGGTTTTTGCCTTTACCAGAGTTAGCCTACAACAACAGCTACCAATCCAACATTCAGATGGCTCCATATGAGGCGTTGTATGGTAGGCGATGTCGTTCTCCATTCAGATGGTTTGAGCCTCGAGAGGCTCGATTATTGGGTAAAGATTTAGTCTAGGAGGCCTTGGACAAGGTCAAGATCATTCTGGACAGGCTTTGTTCGGCTCAGTCGCGGTAAAAGAGTTATGCAGATCGGAAGGTTCAAGATGTAGCTTTCATGGTTAGTGAGCGAGTATTGCTCCGTGTATCTCCTATGAAGGGCGTGATGAGATTTGGGAAGAAGGGCAAGCTTAGCCCTAGGTTCATTGGCCCATTTGAGATTCTTGATCGTGTGGGAGAGGTGGCTTATAGACTTTCCTTGCCACCTAGCTTTCAACCGTACATCCAATGTTTCATGTGTCTATGCTTCAGATGTATCATGGAGATCCTACCCACATGTTAGATTTCAGCACTGTCTAGTTGGATAAGGATCTGTCCAACGAGGAGGAGCCAGTAGTTATTCTAGACCTGCAGGTTTGCCAGTTAATGTCGAAGAGTTTCCCTTTAGTGCATATCCAATGGAGAGGTCAGCCTCCTGAGGCATCGACTTGGGAGTCCGAGTCTGATATGCGGAGCCATTATCCTCATCTATTTCCTAACTCATGTACTTCTTTCTTTTGTCCGTTCGAGAACAAACGATTATTTTAGAGGTGGAGAATGTGACGACCCAAAGGGTCATCACTAGATTTCTCCCTTTTTTCACGCTTCCAAGGCCTTGGAAACTTCACTAGTAGTTACCTCGATTTGCATCCGTAGTCCGGGCGCGTAGCCGGAAAGCTTTTATGTTAAAATATGTGAAATCTGTGAAACATTTGAAGAATTTTGATATTAATATGGTTAAAGTTGACTTCGGTCAACATTTTTGGTAAATGGACCGGATCCGTGATTTGACGATCCCGGAGGGTCCGCAGAAAACTATAGAACTCGGGCATGTGCCTGGAGTCGAAATCAGAGGTCTAGAACCCAAGTAAAAGAATTTTTCTGTTAAATTATTTTTTGAAATTATTAAGGAAAATAGAAGTAAAAATTGATTAAAGGACTATGGTATCGGGCTCGTATTTTGATTCTGACGCCTGGTACAAGTCTTATATATTGTTTAAGCGCTTTATGTAAAGTTTGGTCGAAATCGAACGTCGTTTGATGTGTTTCAGACCTAATTATCTAAAGTTAGAGATTTAAGAAGTTTATAATTAGAATGATGATTTTGAGGCTTGATTCGTTGATTTTCATGTTGTTTTGGCGATTTTATCGCTCAAGTAATTCATGGGATATTATTGAGTTACTGTGTGTGTTTGGTTAAGAGCCCCGAGGGCTCGGGAGTATTTCAGAGGTAGTTCGGGGTATTTTTGGCCTTAGTGAATGTTGCAGATTTTCTATTGTCAGTGCCCAGGTATATCCTTCTATGCGACCGCATAGAGCAAGATGTAGAGTTTAGAAGTCCTTCTATGCGATCGCATTCTCCCTCCGTGATCGCATAGTGCAAAGTCCAGCCCCCTTTCTTTTCCTTCTATGCGTTCACAGCTATTTTCTGCGATCGCATAGCACTGTCCCCTCTACTCTATGCGAACGCATTCCTTCCTCGCGACATAGAGTATTTTGTCTCAGTTATTTTAATGTGTAAAAACATAACAGTACCCACGGGATTTCCTTCACTTTTCTCACGAGCTCCTATCTCTAACACTCCATAGGCAATCTTGAAGAGCTTTTTTCTGCATAGCTTCTTAGGTAAGTGTTCCTAACTTCTTTCCCTCTTAATTTTATTAACTAATCACAAATTTCCTAGCCCTAAATCATGAATTAAAAGTAGAAATTAAGGGTTTAGGGTAGAGCTAGGTTTTTGGGAATTTTGGGTAATTCAACCTCAATTTGGGGTCGAATCTTGAAAAAAAATTATATATTTGAACCCGTGGTGTTATGGGTGACTAGGTTTTGGTCCGAGCCTCGTGTTTGGACCATGTGGGACTGGTGTCAAATTTTGGTACTTTTGGAAGAATGCTAGGGAACTCATTTCTAGGCTATGGAATTATGTTATTGAGTCCTAATTGATATCATTGAATTAATTATGCCTAGATACCATTATTTCGGAGTCGGATTATAGAGGAAAAGCGATATTGGACCGAGGTAAGTGTTTGATCTAACTTTGGCTTGAGGGAATAGTATTAGAGTGTTATAAATTGCTATTTGCTAAATGATCGAGTACGGTGTATAGGCGTGGTGAGAGTATCTATACACTGGTGTCTTGCATGACCGTGGGTCTTTGTTGTTACTTGTTTTTGTAATATTTTGGGACTCTTCTGTCATGCTCCAACCTCGAGAGACGCGACTGGCACTCATTCGAGTGAACCCGACGGAGCAAGCCTTATCGAACACTTCCTACCCCAAACCAATATAAATGCGAAACTTATGCCTTTCAATTTCACGAGTTCATTACATATCATAAAACTTACCTTATATGAGCTAGCTTTAGGGATTCCATTAAGGTTACGGTTTAAAGAGATCACAATGTTTTGCAATTTCTTTAAGCCCAAATTATCCACCAAATAGAACGAAAAAGTAAAATGGAGTTGCAATAAATCGTGTGGACACTGTCTTTGAATCATGTTACTCACCCGTCACTACTCACTATGCAATAGTGCCAACAAATGCCACTATAAACTTTGTAGTTTTGATATAACCTTTTTCTTATTGTTGACCTTATCTTTTTAGTTGGTGAGCACTCTCACCCAGAGGCCGATGCACATTATAGGTTGAGGAGTCATCACTGTTTGTAAATAATGTTACAATTTATAGAAAAATTAAAATTTTAATTCTTAATTATCATATTTTTATACAAGAAATAGTCTTATTCGATTAGTTTTATTGAGGCTTAAGTTAAAAAATATCCAGAGTTCAACCGGGAGTAGATTTATAGGCTAAAATATGGGGCACTTGAATTCATGATCTTTGCGTAAAAATATTTTATATTTTCTAAAATTAGCATAATATTAACTATTGGCACCCATGCTCCAGAAAGGTTGATGGTGCACTTGATTGAAAGGTTAAGTTAATCACTAAGATGAATAAGGATCAACTCCCACTTAATATATTTTTTTCCTCACTTGTTTTAGTAGTGTGCCCATGTACTAGAAATCCTAGATCCGCCTCTGAGTTCAATTTTATTTTATCAGAAATTTTAACTACAGAGGCTCTCTCAAATATTTGCAAAACAGAAGTGCTAGTTGAGGTTTCCTACATATTTGTTTTCTCACAATATTAATACATACATTTAGTTAAAAAAATCAAGAAGTGGTGTTGCATGACACTGCTTTGTTAAACATACATTCTCCCCTAATCACCCTGGAAACTTCAACAAAAAATCCATGTATACTTGCATATATTTTCAAAAACTAATCAGATATTAGCATAGACCCATGTACTAATTTTTATAAACAGTAATAAGTTTATATTACTTTTCTTCTAAAAGTCTATAAGAACAAAAGAGTAAGAAAACTTTCTCTCTCGACACTCGTTAAGCAAGGTATGCTAATTTGCACTGGTGGAAATGGAGAGACGAAGGAAGAAGAACTCCATAGCTAAGAAAATGAAGGTAGATGAGGAAAATAAGGCAGATGATGAAGATACAAGACTAGTTACACCAGAAACGAGAATTCCCCAAATTTTAGACTCGGTGTAACTATTCCATTGGATGAAAGGCATGGGGAGTGCACCAACTGTTCTGCATGGACAAGAGATGAAGAAATCGGAGGAGCTAGTGGAAATTCAAGCACAGGCAGCTCCGATAAATAAGACTCCCGCAGATCCTGCACCGAATGAGATGGAAATGGTGACGGCAGCTAAGAAATTGACTTTCTCGACAAGCATAGGGATCTCAAAACCAACTCTAGCTATTGTGGTTCATGGTAATAGATCTATACAATAAGGTTTAAAATTGAACTATTATCCCCCTATTATTCAGGATGGAAGGAAGATTGTTAGATTGAACCTCATAGAAGTAGAAGAATAGAAGAGAAAATGGAGAACTAGCTTAATTGGCTATGTCATAGGTGGATCTCCTCAATTCAAAGAGATGTTGAAATTTGTGTATGGAGTTTGGAAATTTGTCTCAAATCCATAGGTACTAATGCATGACGAAGGTTACTTTATTTTCAAATTTGAGTCTGATGAGGACAGAGATTTGGTGCTACAAAATGGACCATACCCTTTCAACATCAGACCTATGATTTTGAAAGTATGGGAACCAGACTTCCAAATGTGTAAGGAATCCACAAAAAATATTATAGTGTGCGTAAACTTCCATGGTCTACCTTAATCCACAAAAAATATTGTAGAAGAATAGAAGAGAAAATGGAGGACTAGCTTAATTGGTTATGTCATAGGTGGATCTCCTCAATTCAAAGACATGTTGAAATTCGTGTATGGAGTTTGGAAATTTGTCTCAACTCTATAGGTACTAATGCATGATGAAGGTTACTTAATTTTCAAATTTGAGTCTGATGAGGATAGAGATTTGGTGCTTCAAAATGGACCATACCTTTTCAACATCAAACCTATGATTCTGAAAGTATGGGAACCAGACTTCCAAAATGTAAGGAATCCACAAAAAAATATTGTAGTGTGGGTAAACTTCCATAGTCTACCTATACAGTACTGGACAATAGAGAACTTAGGGGGAATTGCAAGATCAATTGGCAACCCAATTTGCACTGATAAACAAACAGCACAAGAGGCTAGAGTAGCATATGCTTGTATGTTGATTGAAATGGATGTGTCCCATGCACTACCTGAGACAGTACTAATAGAAATTGCTGAAGGAAAAATAAGGGAGCAACAATTGAGCTATGATTGGCATCATTTCTTCTGTCAAGAATGTCTCACAATAGGGCACATGGAAATGTAATGGCCAAACAGAGATGGAAAATATCAAAGAGATGATGCTAAAGGCCAGATAGGTGGACAAAATACGAGGGTAAAAAGAGTAACCACAAAATGGATTGTGAAGCAAAAGACAACAGAGGAAGCACATGTTAAAGAGGTCAGAGAGGAGACTATCAAAGAAGAGCTAATTGCACCACCAATTACCAATACAGAAATAGAGCAGCAGGACAATGGTTTTTATATAGCAAAGTCAAAAGGAAAATAAATGCAAGGTCCCAAATAGAGAAGCTCAATGAGAAACTGTATGACTGATAAAACTATTGAAGCTATACTACATAAAAACAGATTTACTGTCCTAAGAATCCAAGAAAGAGAGAATGCTAGTTTGGCATCTAAAGAGGAAGCAGTTCCCTTGGCTCCCCCCCCCCCCCCCCCCCATGATCATTAGTTCATGGAATAGTAGAGGGCTCAATAAGCCCTATAAATAGAAAGAACTCAAGGCTTTTCTGCTTAAGAATAAAATCATAGTGTTAGGGTGCCTTGAGAACAAAGTGAAATAATGGAACGAAAAAAAAGTTAGAAGAAGAACTGGAACTGAATGGGAAGTATTTTCAAATTATGCATATATGCCCCCAGTGTGAGAATACGGGTAATATGGAAGACTAAGAAAGCAAATGTTAATATAGCTCAAGCTAAAACTCAATTGGTGCACTGTGAGATCAAAGATAAGAATTCAAAATTTAAATGTTGGCTGACTTTTGTATATGGTCATAATACTAGTGAAGAGAGGCAAGAAATATGGAATCAACTAAGACAGATAAATAGCACTGTGATGGAGGCATGGCTGATTCTAGGAAATTTCAACACTATGTTACAAGTTAATGACAAAATAAATGGCAATCCAATCTATCAGAGTGAAGTGGTTGACTTCCAAACTTGTGTTGATTATACTAGTTTGAGGTTGTTAAACAGAAAAGGATGTCAATGGTCTTGGTGCAACAAAAGAGAAAATACTGATAGAATATACAATAATATTGACTGGGCATTAGGAAACTCTTACTGGTTCATGTAATATGGCTATACAAAGGCAGTATATGAGAACTATGGAGTCTTAGATCAATCACTCATAGTATTATGTACTAAGATGATCAGATACAACTTACCAAAGTCATTTAGGTTTCTTAATATACTTTTGCAGGAAGAGGAATTCAACAAGCTAGTACAAGAGGTGTGAGATCAAAATATAACTGGATATACCATGAATTTAGTTTGGTGAAAACTTCAGAAACATGCAAACAAGGCAAAAGGAATTAATAGAGTCTACAATTCAGTAGACAAAAAGGTTGAAATTTTAAAAGATCAGCGGCAAGAAATTCAAAAGAAGATAGAAAATGATCTATTCAACAATACCTTGATTCTAGAGGAGAAAGAACTACTGGTGCAAGTAGAAAAATGGAAAGGTATACAAGAGAAAGTCTATAGGCAGAAATCTAGGGCAATGTGGATTACAGTAGGAGACTCAAACACAAAGTTATTTCATTGACATTTGAAGGCAAGGAAAGCTAGAAACAAAATTTCTACCATTTGTAATGAGCTTGGACAAAAAGTGACTGATTCTATACTAGTTGAACAAGAGTTTGCATCTTTCTTTAAAGGTCTCCTAGGAACAAAGGATCCAGAATTACCCTATCTTGATGTAAACATAGCTAGAAATGGTCCTTGTTTGGATAGATACCAGCAGCTGAACATGATCAAGAGTGTTTCTGATACTGAGATTCTACAAGGGCTAAAGGAATTACCAAGTGACTGTCACAATCTGAATTTCCCTACTATCGGGGGTCGTGATGGTGCCTACTTGTAGAAGCTAGGCAAGTTACAAATCATAATCTACTTTATTTTAAATCCTTTTTGCCAATCACAACAACAAGCGTTAAATATTTAAATAACAACAAAATAAGAAATTTAAAGCGGAAGACTTAAATTAAATAAGCTGAACAATAATGCGGAAATCATCATGTGCCTCTACCCAAGAACTAGTATCACAACATCCACATACTACTAAGAGTACTAAATACAATCATTTGAAAGAAATATAACATTGTTTGTCTCAAAAGCATGAGATAACACAATGAAATATAAGATAGAGGAGACGACGAGTCTGCGGATGCGTGCAACGCTACCTCGAATTTTCGGTGGACTGAAGACTGACTCCCTAGCTAGTGCTACTGTTCGGTACCTGGATTTGTGCAAAAGTGCATAGTGTATAGTATCAAAACAACCGACCCCATGTGCTGGTAAGTACCTAACCTAACCCCGGCGAAGTAGTGACGAGGCTAGACCATACTACCACATAAACATGTGCAGTTATATTTATACATATACAGTAAAATCGAGATACAGAGATAACCAATCATTATTGGAGGGGAAGCATGCTATAGTGATATAACTGATAAACCATATTTTACTCTCAGTTAAGTACTCGTTGCAAGCGTGCAACCCGGCTCCATTTCTCATATCTTGTTGTAGGTGTACCACCCACTCCCATTTTATTATACCTTGTAGTAGATGTACACCGACTACCATTTCATTAAATCTCGTGGTAGGCGTACCACTCGCTCTCTTTTCATTATGACAAGTGTTCTTCCAAATGAAGTTTACTCTAACAACGCAACACTTTACTACGAATCCATAAGATAATAAGTAGACAACAATTATGATTCGCTGACGAAAACAAATAAAGACAAGTAGCAATTAATTATGGACTTTAAGGAATAATAGGGCAATCTAATATTTAGTATGCTAAAAGTTAAGTAGCAATTAAATCATATAAACATGTAGCAATTACAGCATAAATTCAAGGTATATTGTTGTGCAAGGATACCTTTATCAAATAATAATAAGTAACAGGATAAAGGAAAAAATCAATATAAAGAATCACAATAATAGTGGAATAAGACAATTAATGCACTTGAACTGATAACAACAAGAAATCATAACAACGACAATAAGTGCACGGCATCATCCTTCGTGCTTTTACTCTCATCCTCACGAAGCAATGATATATTAAAATGTGCACGGCATCATCCATCGTGCTTTTACTCTCTTTCCTCGCATATAATCAATAGAATCGGCATGAAATGGTACATCGTGCGGCACGACAACACCCTTCGTGCTTTACACTCTTTCCTCACAATAAACAAACAATGCACGACATCACCCTTCCTTCTTTAAAACTCTTCCTCAACAAGGGACAAGGGAAATAAATAAAATAATATTAGAAATCCCTACAAGGGAACACAATTAAATAATTAAATCGTGATAAGGGAATAATCAACAAGCAAAAATATCCCGACAATGGAACAATTTAGTAACTCTTTCTCTTTCTTTCACTTTTATTTTATGTCTCGCTTTATCACTTGAGCTAATACTCCAAAGGGTTCAATTATTTTATATACTTTCACATTTGTAATATACCTCAATCTAATGCTCCTCGATGTTCATATGTCACAATTTCCTTCCACAAGCTTTTCACGACAAATAGAAATCACCACCAAAGGCATGAGAGATACAACGAAATCAAAATATTCACAATTTAAAGACTCACGGTCATGCTTGACACCAAAATATAGATACTCATCACCATGCCTATACGCCGTACTCGATAATTATCATATAGCAAATAGGACTCAACTCCTAATCTCTCAAGCTAAGGTTAGACCAAACACTTACCTCGAATCGGCTCAAAGTCAACGAGAAACCACGCCTTTTCCACGAGTATTCGACTCCAAATGGCTCGAATCTATTAAATTCAATTATATATCGTAAATAACATCTCAAGAAACTGATACTAGGGTTTAATTTAAAGCTGAGACGCGAAAATAGGTGAAACGACTAAAACACCCCTCAAGCCAACGTCGCAGAATCGGAAAAAACTAACATATTTCGAACCCTTGTATTCTCACTAGTCTAACCATATAAAAATCTCCCAAATCGGAGGTCAAACACCCACTCAAGATACAATAATTTGGTCTAGGAAATTTTACCAATTTTTCATTAAAAATCCAAAATTAAAGGAGGAATTTATGATTAGATTAGTGGGTTATAAGCAAAAATGAGTATAGAATCGTTACCCAATCATTGTCCTTGAAAAACCTTCGAAATATCCCTCAAATCGGAGCTCCCAAGCTTGTTTTGGTAAAAATGGCTAACCCTCGGATTTTGAAATGGTTATACTGCCCAGGTACTTAATATATCACAAACGCTGAGGAAGTCACACGTTCGCGAAGAAAGAAAAATGATGCCTACCAAAATGCACTTTGCGAACGCGAGGAACACTACGGGAACGCGAAGGCCTGGGATGACAAGGCGACATGAACATGACACAGGGGATGCAAACGCGATGAAGAAAATAGCTACAGCCTTCGGAGCCAAATAGAACTACATGAACACGATGTCTTTTCCGCAAACGCGAAAGAGGAAATGGTAAAGCTTCACGAATGCGGAAGGCTTCATGCAAATGCAAATGGGGAAAATGTGAAGCTTCACGAACACGATGGTTGGGCTGCAAATGTGAAGGAGAAAAAATTAGAGCTTCGCGAACGCGGGAGATGCAACATGAACGCGAAGAAGGAAATTGGTCTGAAACAGTTGAAGCAAAATCTAAATTTTTTCTAAGTCAAAACCACTCTAAAACGCTTCCGAGCCCTCAGGGCTCCTAACTAAACTCACACACTAACTCAATAACATCATATGAACTTAACCGTGCGATTAAATTGCCAAAATAATATAAAAATAATGAATCAAATCTCAAAATCAAGAGTTTTTCCTCAAACTTCATTAAGTTTCAAATTTAGGACTTTAAGTCCGAATCACGTCAAACGACGTTCGTTTTTAACCAATTTCACAGGAATGACTTAAAACATATATAAGACCTGTATCGGGCACTGTAACTAAAGTACGGGCCTGATACCATAGCTTTTTATTCAGATTTTATTTTAAATTTCCTTAAATATTTTCAGAAAACAAGTTTACTTAAAAATTTATTACTCGGGCTCCGGACCTCTGAATTCAATTCCGGGCATACGCTCGAGTCCCATAATTTTTTACGGACCCTTCGGGGCCGTCGAATTATGGGTCCGGATCTGTGTACCCAAATATTGACCAACGTCAAATTTATTCAATTTAATATCAAAACTTAGCATTTTTTAAAGAATTTCATATTTAAGCTTTCCAGTTACATGCTCGGACTGCGCACGCAAATTGAGGCAACTCTAAATGAGGTTTTCAAGGCCTTGAAAGCACAAAATTCATTTAAAATAGGTGATGACCCTTTGGGTCGTTGCAGTGACAAAACACCTTATATTGATGGTGTTCTACTAGAATTCTTTAAGACATACTGGAATATAGTTGGAGAAGAGGTGATAAAGCTAGTCAAGGAGTTCTTTAAATCATGAAAGTTATTGAAGAATGTATGTAGTGCAACCATTACACTAGTACCAAAAGTGGATAGTCCTTGTTTTGTCAAAGAATTCCGGTCTATAGTATGTTGTACCACCATTTATAAAATCATTGCCATAATTCTCACTTCAAGACTCAAAACAGTGGTGAATTTTATTGTTGGACCAGCTTAGTCAGCATTTATAGAAGGGAGAAGTATACTAGACAATGTTATTCTTGCTTATAAATTGGTGAAATGATATAGCAAAAATTGGATCTCACCTAGATGCATTATCAAAGTGGACATAAGAAAGGTCTATGATTCTGTTGGGTGGTATTTCTTACAAATGGTGATGTTAGAGTATGGGATTCCTACTAAGTTGGTGCAGTCGATTATGAAGTGTGTAACCAATGCAAATTATTCTATATTTATTAATGGTGGACTCACAAAAAGATTTCAAGCAAAGAAGGGATTGAGACAAGAGGATACTATGTCCCCATACTTATTTGTCTTAGTGATGTAATATTTGAGCAGAACTTTGAAGAGTCTCAAGGATATTCATGATTTCAATTTCCATCCAAGATGTGCAAAAATGAACCTCACTCACATCTGTTTTGTAGATGATCTGATCATATATTGCAGAGTGACAAGACCTCTATCCAACTACTACAAGACAAATTCAACTATTTTTCAAAAGTGACACGGCTCATGGCTAACTTAGATAAAATCTTTATCTATGTAGTTGGATTCAACCAGGAATTTAAAGAAATGATATGCTCAGACTTTCAATTCAAGCTGGAGTCCTTGACATTCAAGTACTTGGGAGTGCATTTATCCTCAAGGAAACTATCTATTCAGTAGTGTATGCCATTAGTGGAGAAGATTGCAAACAGAATAAAGTGTTGTACATCAAATCTCCTATCACACAGTGGCAGACTACAATTGATAAGAAGTGTGTTATTTGAGCAGACTACAATTGATAAGAAGTGTGTTATTTGAACTGTAGACATATTGGGGACATGTATTTTCGATACCAAAGAAGATTATACAACTCGTGAACCTTGTATGTAGAATTTTTCTATGGAAAAGAAGTTACAGTCCTTCAAAGAGAGCTTTGATTTCCTGGGACAGAATATACATGCATGTATTAGTTGGAGGTTTAAATGTCATAAAGTTCAATGGTGGAATAAAGCAGCACTTTGTAAGCTAATGTGGACAGTAGACTCAAAGAAGGATTCTCCCTTGATCAAATAGATTCACTCGGTGTACATAAAGAAGAGGGATTTCAATAGTATGCAGACTCCTAATCAAGCTTGCTGGCTAAAAAGGAAGGTATTTGATATTAGAGGCTGGTACACAAATATTGAATCCTTTGCAAATATCAACAAGTTTTGACAAAAGAGAAAAAATTCAGTGTTTAGAAGATGTACACTCTATCAAGATCTCAATATCCAAAGGTTGGGTGGAAAGCCTTACTATTGGGTACAAACATCTCTAGGCACAACTTTATATTATGGCTAGCTCTAAATTACAGACTTAATACAATGGATAGATTAGCCGCATGGGGCATATAGGTCGACCTTGGATGCGTCCTATGTAAGAATGGAAAAGATAAAACTATGGCTCACTTGTACTTTGAATGTAAATACTCAAGAAGCATATGAGACATTCTACTTAATTGGATAGGAGAGAAACATCATATTGGTTCATGAAAGGAAGTCAAATGGCTGAGTGCAAGAAAAAAAAAAAACAATCGAGCCTATGGTAATATTCTAGCATTCCTGTTTGCAGCACTAATATACCACACCTGGATAGAAAGGAACATGCATAGATTCCAGGGAGAGGAGGCAGATATGAGGAAGATGATACAAGACATTGTCCTTCGAGTACACATCAAAGGACATCAAAAGGCAAAATGGAAGAAGTACTTAAAAAGAATGAATAGTTTTCCTCTATAAAGTTTAGTCTAGTAAAGGAACTATTAAGTCTGTAAATGTTTTTGTTGATATAGTTATTTTGATATCTTTTTTGAGTCTAACTCTTTAGTCCATAAGAGTTAAGGTGATGTAAATATCATTACTTGTTAAATAAAATTTAATATTTGACCCAAAAAAAAGGTTTATATTGAACGTCATGAACTCATGATGCTTCGAGCACCAAGTCTTGTATCCTGCCCCAACGTCCACAAAAAGCATGGAACTGTATCTTATATTCTACTATATTCTATCATTACTAAAACGTTTCACCTATATTTTATTTGCTTTGTTTCTTCTTCAATTGTTAATTTAATCAGCGTTAGGATTAGGAGTATATAAAGCTTAAGATATCCTTTTTGACTCACGTTCCATATATGTTTGTCGTTAATTGCTTTATTTTATGGCTGCGGTTGGATAAGGTATTATTTTGTTTTAGCTTAATTGCTTTTTGGGAAAGCATGTTTGTTTAGTTTGAATAATATAGTAATTGGCTGTATATGTTTATATGTTGGTGGAAAGATAAGACGTCCAATCAAGTTTTTGGTCAAGAGTGCTACAACCACAAGCTTTATGTGTTTATTTTAGTCCGCATCAGAAATTATTTATATTTAATAGTTAAAAAAGTGAATAAAATTTATATATTTTTTATATATAACATAGAGAATGTATATATATACAAAAAATATTTTTTTTGTCTATTATTTTGAGAGCGGTTATAAAATATTATTTTCCATATTTTTTATGGGAAGTGAGGTAGTCCATATCTTTTTTACTTAATTAACTACTTACAATTTAAATGTAACATAATTCAAGTACAAACTGATACAAACCACTAAATAAAAAAATAAAAAATCGAGCCCGTTATTCAAATTGATATCGCAGAAAAGGGACGACCATCTAAATAGCCTATATAAAATGTGGAAAGAGTAAAAATGACAATTGTGAAGAAAATCTCAATGTAATTTTCAAGATGGAGATATTTAGGGGTAAATAGAAAACAAGAAAGAACTGGTCGAAAGAACCATAGTTTAATACATTCCAATTTTCTTATTCATGAATACTTTTTTTATTTTTTTAAAGTTTTTGGAGATGAGAGACTGCATAAAAAAGTTCGTAAAACAATTTAAAATCATCCAAGAGATAATATAAACAAATTATTTCACTTATCAAAATGCTCTTTAATAACTCCATTGTATCCACTTTATATTTTTTTGCCGACACTTGTTAACTGAAAAATATTTAAGAAAAAGTCCTCTCTAAAGGAGAAGTCTATTTTTTCTAGACTCTTTGAATTTTAACCATTGACATTCTATCTTTTGCATATAAATACAAATTGAGATGGATCTTTCTTTTTTCTTCTTTTATGGGTGGGGTTGGGGGAGGGGGTGGGGGGTGGGGGCGGGGGAAACACACTTATTTTCATGTTTTCACGAGAAAGTAGACCTACTAAAAAGAATTCAAATCCAAGCAACATGTCCTTTTCTTTTATTCTTTTTTCCAATAGCCAAAAGATGGAAATAAAGAAATTGAATGATTAAAAGGGATGTCATTATCATTTTAACACTGCTAAATAAGAGTATAATTCATCACAATCGATTAAGTGTGTTCGAATGTGATAGGAAGAACAAATCTAATTAGATTTGGCAAAATACATAAGTTATCTCCTAAATAATGGACCAAATCTCTGTTACTCACTTTTGTAAACGAAGATAACCTTACACACTCAACCTTTTTAAAATATGCCTAATATGCATCACTTTTTCTTTGACCAGTTTTTCAAAATATGTGTAATATCACGCACCAGTAAAATCTTAACACATGTCATTATTTTTTAATTAAAAAGAAAACAATTAAAATTACAACTATATCCCTCATCTTTTCCAACTAATCCACCATGGCTTGTGACGACCCAAAGGGTCATCACCTGTTTTCCTCGTCTGTTTCGTATTTCCGAGACCTTGAAAACCTTATTTTATATTGCCTCGATTTACATGCGCAGTCCGGACGCGTAGCCGAAAAATATTTGTGTTAGAATATGTGAATTCTATGAAAAAATTGAAGAATTTTGATATTTATATTGATATAGTTGACTTCGGTCAACATTTTTGGTGAACGGACCCGGACCCGAGTTCGGACGGTCCTGGAAGGTCCGTAGAAAAATATGGGACTCGGGCATGTGCCCGGAGTCGAGTTCCAAGGCCTAGAGCCCGAGATATGAATTTTTCTGTTAAATTATTTTTATGAAATTATTAAGAAAATGAAAATAAAAATTGATTAAAAGACCATGGTATCGGGCTCGTATTTTGGTTCCGATGCCCGGTACAAGTCTTATATAGTTTGACGAAAATTGAACGTCGTTTGACATGTTTTGAACCATGAGTTCCAAGTTTGAAAGTTTATGAAGTTTAAAAGAAGAAATGAATTTGAGGCTTGATTATAAAAAAACGATGTTATATTGGCGATTTGATCGCGCGAGCAAGTTCGTGGTATATTTTTGAGGTTGTGTGTGTGTTTGATTTAGAGCCCCGAGGGTTCAGGTAAAAATTGGATAGGTCGTGAGAGCAATTTTTGAAATAAATCACAGCTGATATTTTTTCCCAGCTGATATCTTCGCAAATGCGAAGTCAGGCCATTTTGGACGGTGGTTGCAAATGCGACAAAGACTTTGCAAATGCGAAGTCTGAAGCCTAGACTGTCATGTTTGCAATTGCGAACAAAAGTTCGCAATTCCTATATCCGCACCTGTACAATTTTATACTTAAACGAATTTAGACCCTCTTTTCACCATTCTTTCAAAATCCAAAACCCCATAGACGATTTTTCAAGAGCAATATCACTCCAAATCACTTGTAAGTCGATTTTCACTCAATTCTTTCAATTCTTAATATCATTAAACATGTTTTTCATATGAAATCAAAGATTTTCATGGTTGAAATTGATGTTTTTGGGTAGAAACTAGGTTTTTCATAAATTAGGGAGTTGGACCTTGATTTGAAGTCCGATTTCAAAACAAATCATATATTTGAACTCGTGGGGGAATGAATAGCCGGATTTTAGTCCCAACCCCGAGTTTCGACCACGTGGTCATGGGGGCATTTTGGGAAATTTTGAGTAAAACTTTGGGAAAACTATTTTTATGCATTCAAACAAATTCATATAGTGTTTATTAAAGTAATTGAACCAATTGTGATTAGATTCGAGCGAGTTGGAGGTTGAGTCACGAGGTAAAGCAATAGTTGAAGGTTAAGTGGACTTCAAGACTTTGAGGTAAGTGTTTGATCTATCCTAGCTTGAGGGAATAGGAGAGAGTATAATAAATTGCTAATTGCTAAATGATCGAGTACGGTGTATACGCGTGGTGACGAACATCTATACACCGGTGTCTAGCATGACCGTGAGTTATTTGGTGATACATGTTGTAAGCTAATTTGGAATTTTTCTAAGTTATATTATTGAGCCCTTGTCGGGTTCTAAAGGTTGTGTATTGTTCCCTTGCCGGGACCTTGTTATGTTGTTATTATTACCCCCTTGCCGGGATGTTGTTATGACTGTTGTTACTCCCTTGCCGGGATGGTTCTTGTTGTTTGTTTCATTCTTCTTGCGTGTTGATTGTGACTGTTGTTTGAGTGAGGAAGAGTGATAAAGCACTAAGGTTGATGCCATGCCATTATTTTTATTATTTATGCACGAAGGATCATTCCATGCCATATTTTACTATTTATGCACGAAGGATCATCTCGTGCCCTATTTTACTATTTATGCACAAAGGAACATTTCGTGCCATTGTTAATTAGATCATGCACGAAGGATCATGCCGTGCCATGAATGTTAGGATGAGAGTAAAAGCACGAAGGGTGATGTTGTGCACTTATATTTGCTTATTTGGTGAGGATGAGAGTAAAAGCACGAAGGGTGATGCCGTGCACTTATATTTGCTTATTTGGTGAGGATGAGAGTAAAAGCACGAAAGGTGATGCCGTGCACTTTTATTTGCATATTTGGTGAGGATGAGAGTAAAAGCACGAAGGGTGATGCCATGCACTTTTATTTGATTATTTGGTAAGGATGAGAGTAAAAGCACGAAGGGTGATGTCGTGCACTTTTATTTGATTATTTGGTGAGGATGAGAGTAAAAGCACGAAGGGTGATGCCGTGCAACTTATTTTTTGATAAATATTTTGTTGCACTTATTTTTACCTTACTGATTAATTGTGTATATTCGATTATGCTCCCCTAGCATGTTCCCTCCCTCGCTATTTGTGTTGCTCAGTATTTTTGTTATTTTGTGGTACATATGTATATAGAACTGCACAGGTTTATGTGAGTGTCTAGTCCTAGGCTTGTCACTACTTCGTCGGGATAGGCCAGGCACTTACAATCATATGGGGTTGGATTGTGCTGATACTACACTTCATGCGTTTTTGCACAAGTCCAGGTTTTTAGTAGCAGTAGTTTCATTAGCAGGGTTGTCATACCCTCGAGACCGGGGTAGCTTGCAGACGTCCATAGGCCCTGTGTCTCTTCCTATAGTTTTCATTATTGCCGTAGTCTCATTGTTTCGAGACAGACGGTTATTATTTTTCTTTCAGACCATTATGTGTAGTTATTCTTAGTAGTTCGTGAGTTTGTGACTCCACATCTTGGGTAGAGGATTTATATTAAGTATTTCACAATTATATTCAAATTTATACAAGTAGACTTCCGCAGTTAATGTTATTATTATTATTCATGTTATTAAATTGACAATAGGATGGTTTTTGTTAGTGGAAAGATGGTGAGTAAATTGGCTTGCCTAGCTACCACGAGTAGGCGCCATCACGATTACGATGGTAGTGAATCCAAGTCATGACATGGCTGCTATCATCATGGGCATTTTCTGTCCATCGAAACACTACCCGTTGTGCGGCAGTCAAGTCCCCACTTGACATTAGCCTTCGCCAAATTTTAATACCGGATTCGAGGTTTACACTTAGAAAAATTCAAGGAAACATAAATAAAAGAAGGAGACAACAGATTTATGGGAACCCTTTCCCAACCTTTTATAATATATACAATTACAAAGAAAATTTCCGAGTTCGGCAAGGTGACTTCGGTCAACCTTTTGTAATCCAGGCCTTCTAATTTATTTGGCCCTTCGTGAGCTCCAGTTTTCAGCTCAATGCTGATTCGTAATTGGGCCATATCTGGCCCATTTCTCTTCACCCAAAACGCCCAGGCAACTTTTTTCCTTAATTAATTGGTCTTTGTTGAATTAAGTCCTAAATAAGAGTATTCTAGGTGACTTTGAATAATTAAGCTCTCTTGTAAAAGGAGTTCATTTGAGGTATGCCTTGCTAAACAAAGCTTTAAGTTCATGGCCCTAGTGTTAGTTTTGTAACGTATGCCCTAAATATGTAAACCTTTTAGTAAAAATAGTTCGAGGCGTTCCATTAATTAAGTCATCAATGGCCCTCACAAATGTTGCTTTTAAAAATTGAATAATCGTAGTTTGCTTTAGGCTCGATTCAGACTAGTATTGTGATTATGTATACGTTCGCATAATATATTATAAATTTAACTCTTAAAAAGACTTAAGGGATGCGTTCGCGCACCTTCAACCAAACTTTCTTAATAAATCAACAAAAAACGTTATTAATTGTGGATACGATCGCGTGACATGATTTTGACGCACCAAAGGAAATGAGTATACGTGCGTGTAACTCAATTCTTTAATTACGAATAATTCAAGTGATTTAAAAGCGGTGAAAAGATAATTATACATAGGTTTTAAATGAGTAATTGAATAATTAAGCCAATTATAAATTGCTAAGCGACCGTGCTAGAACCACGGAACCCGGGAATGCCTAACACCTTCTCCCGGGTTAATAGAATTCCTTACTTAGAATTTCTGGTTCACTGACTTCAAAAGAAAAGTCGAAATTTCCTCGATTTATGATTTAAAATAAACATGTGACTTGGGACACCAATTAAAATATTCTAAGTGGCGACTCTATTTAAATAATCCCATTTCGAAAAGTCACTTTAATTAAAAAAAAATCCTTATATACTCCCTCTCGGAGTGTGTGTAAAAAAAGGAGGTGTGACAGTATTACGTGCATGGAATATATAGTTTACAACCTTTATTTTCATTATTAGAATTGTGTAAATAATATTTTTAATTTATTGTTGTTAATATTAAAATTATTGTTACGAACAAATTATTATAATTACTTTTTTATTATGTTTGTTATTTTGTTATTCCAACATTATAGATGGTTAAATAATTTTTATTTTTTTAATTTATAAATAATATTTATTTTTTCTATAGATAAAACCATAATATAAATTAAAAAGGAAACATTATAATATTAAAAAGTTTAAAAAAATAAAAAGTAGATAAATATTTATAATTTAGAGGGTAAAATAGGTATTTGGCAATCTAAAATTTGAAAATTTTAGTTGAGTGACTTTTTGAGTGAAGTATGCATAGTTGAATGACTTTGTTGTTACAAATGAAAGAAAAGTAACTTTAGGAGATAATTTGTGGCAGTTAAGTGATTATTTGGGATAATTAGGAGATAAAAAAGTTGTGTTTCCACTTTACCCTCACATTTTCAGTCCATATAATTTCAAGTTCTTGACTTTAGCACACCATTTTTGAAGGTCTAGTGGTAATAAATAAGTAAAGGGGAACATGGTTTGTAGTAGATGAAACAAGTATTCAAACGATGGAATATTCAACGATAATGAATTAACTATTGAACCTACTTATAAATGAAAATAAAAAATACAAGACAAAATATCTTCATGTGAAGATTCATGGGATAAAACCTGTCATTTCCACAAAAATTGACTAACTTTTTCATTTTTATAAAATAAAATAAAGTACTTCCGAGTATAATGAATACTTGTACATAATCAATGTGATTTCCTTTACAAATCTCAGACAGAAGTAAAAAATTTAAACTTCCTTTTTAGTTTAACTCTAAAACAAATGAGTGATAAGTGTAAAATACTAATTTTTGCTTCCATTTTTTTATCCTAATTCCTATATAATCTCATGACTTCTTCACAGTCGTATTTCTATATCCTAATGACAACATAATTATCGAATATAGTGCTATGAAAATTAAGACTAATAATTTGGATTAATGAATTTATTGAACAAAATTAAATAAAACTCATTAGTCAAATTTTAGTCGAATTCATTTAAAACTGATTTTAAGATTACCATATTAATACAATCATGTTTTTTGAACAAATCACTGAGATAGGAAAATGAGTCCAACTAGTTGTTCCTGGACCATAATTTTTTATATACATTTTAAATATTTTAAATTATCATGATCTATAATATTTTAAGTAGTTTTTAAATATATAAAGTTTATTTCGATTTTTTTTTAAAAAAAATCTATGTACAAATATCTGATCAAAATAAAGAAAAGTGTTATTATTGAAATCGAGAGTATTATTATTTTTTCTTACCAAAAAAAAAGAGAGTATTATTTTGAGCTTCCACAAATAATAACAAAAGTAAACGCACACTTCTCTCTTTGAATCAAACAACCTCTCTCTCTCTCTCTCTCTCACTCACACACACACACACACACACTCCTGTCTCCCTTTCTATTTCTCTCTCTTTTTTCCAATCTAATCATACAAATTCAAGGGGTTTTTGATCCATTTTCCTTCACATTGAGAGAGGAGAAAAAAGAATTCTTGAAGCTTCAATTGTTTGACCCTTTATTTGTTCTTTAAAAAAGCTGAGTTTTTTTAATGCATACCCATATGGTTTTTATGAGGATTTGAAGATCAAGAATCTGCAAATTCCGTGTTTTATTGTTATTTAAGAGCTGAATTTTTGTGGGTCATTAAGATAATGCATTAAATCTTGGAATTTTCTTGCAAAAATTTGGGCTTTACAATGGGATTATTGGTTCTGCATTGGAATTATCTAATTTTGGGGGTTCTTTAAGTAAATTTAGCAAGAAAAAACTTTCTTTTATTGTGTATATTGGAAAATGGATACAAAAAGTAAAGAATTTAAAGGGGAGAAAAATAAGTATGTAGATAGTGTGGAAGCTTCTAAAGATGAGGATGATGAGACTAAAGCATTGTTGTTGCCTTGTAAAAAAGGTGGGTTGTCAAAAAATAAAAGCAAACCAAAGAGGAAAGTGCAGTGGAATGATACAAATGGGAATAAACTTGCTGAGGTTTTGGAATTTCAGCCAAGGTAAACTTTCTTTGGATCAAATTCTCCTCATTCAGCTATTATTTGGCTTCTAGCTGCTAACTTATACTAGTTAATATATATAGAAGTTTTGGTCCATAAGATTTTTTTCAAAGTATAAGTTTCCATATTTTACACAGTCGATCAGAAGGGGAGCCTTGGCGTGTGACTGGTAAAGGTGTTGCCATGTGACTAGGAAGTCACGGTTCGATCCGTGGAAATAGCCTCTTGCAGAAATGCATGCTAAGGCTTCGTACAATAGACACTTGTGGTCCGGCCCTTTCTGTGCACATAGCGGTAACTTAGTGTCTCGGGCCGCCCTTTATTTTAACCAGTAGATCACTAGAATAAATGTGGCAAATGAATAATCTTCATTAGAACTATTTATGGTATACTAGTACTTTAAGTCTTTATAAAAAAAATGGTATAGTGGCTTAGTCTGGTAGATTTTTTGATTTATCAAAAAATAAAAAGAAATTAACTTTAGTGTGGTATTTCGTTTATGTCAAATGTCAAATTTGAAACACGGTACTAAGTGATTTATATGTAGCCTGTGTATGGGTATCTGATCAATGATAAGCAGATTGATTGAGTGAGTCGCAGCTGTAGACTGCCTATCGGTGATGCTATTGTGCTTGGCATATATGAATATAAGCAGCAAAATATAGCCTGTTATTATTAGTTCCCAAGGGGATGACAGAGTAGTGAGGCACAGTAGTAACAACCTGGAGATTCATGTTCGAATTCCAGCTACAACACTTAACCTGAGCTCATAATCATATGCTCCAATTTCGGTGAGCATGTTTACCCAGAACCTGTGATTGTGGACAGTCGCAAGCTACTTGGCGGATTAGTTGAGGTGTGCCAAACAGGCAATGACACCACCGTCATCCGAAAAACGAAAGGCATGTGATAATTAGATTTCCTAAACTAATACTGATAAACTGTTAGGCTTTAATGGTACATGTTCTAATCCTGGCTCCGAACTGGCATGATCTTGTCAAAACCTACAAGCTTCACTGTTAGCATTAGGCAACGTAACAATTATATGCTGAACCTAACAATTATATTTAAGAATTTTATATTAAAGTGTATTAGTGGCAACTCCCCCTACTTAGGAGCACTCCTATTTTAGCAATATAGGCATTTAATGAGCTGTCAGTACACGTTTAGTTTTAACTTGCTCATCTTCTATTCATTATAGGCTTCTCAAACATCTAAAGACCCTTGCAGAAGCAAGTACTAGTGTAGACTTCAAAAAATCTTGGTCAAAGAAATATGTGTGCAGCTCGAGAAGAGACGTAGGATTAACAACTTAGGAGAGGTGATGTTATGACTTATCGACAATACTATTGCATAGAACCATCTGCTCGGAACTCTGTGTCTCTGCAATTTGCTTTTGTACGTATCACAATAAAATGGAGAGTAGAGTATATGTGTACAACAACAGCCACAACCCAGTAATAAATCACACAAGTGGAGTCCGGAAGGGTAGAGTGTACGCAGGCCTTACCCACCCTAGAAAGGTAGAGAGACCGTAACGGAAGACCCTCGACTCAAGAAGAAGGAAATAAACAATAGACAATAGATCAGTGGCAACAATAGAACCCAGAAAAATAAAATAAATCAGCATCGTAAGAAACAGAGAATAAATGTAAAAGCAATAACAGTAACCAATGCTTAATGCCATAGAAAATAGTGTGGAAGCTACATAAACCACTAACAACCCAAGGCGAAACATTATCAGCCTAGTCCCACCCCCGGAAAAAACGTAGAGAAACGCTCGACTCCCTCCTAACCTATAACCCTAATGCTCGACCTCCACGCCTTCCTATCCAGAGCTATGTCCACGGGAGATCTGAAGTCGCGGCATGTCCTGTCTGATCACCTTACCCCAATACTTCTTAGGCCGCCCTCAACCTCTCCTCATACCTGCCAATGATAACCACTCACACCTCCTAACAGGGGCATCTATGCTTCTCCTCCGCATGTGTCCGAACCATCTAACCCTCGCTTCCCGCATCTCGTCGTCCATGGGAGCCACGCCCACATTCTCCGAATATCTTCATTCCTAATCTTATCCAGCTTAGCGTGCCCGCACATCCATCTCAATATCCTCATTTCTGTCACTTTCATCTTCTGGGTATGAGAACTCTTGGCTGCCCAATATTCCGTCCCATATAACATGGTTGGTCTAACCACTGCTCTATAGAACTTGCCTTTAAGTTTCGGTGGCACTTCTTGTCACACAGGACTCCAGTCGAGTATGTGTCTTGACAAAATTTTAGCAACCAACATGATATTTTGATTGATTTTGAAGGTGGGGCAATGTATTATTAGTAAGGTGACTATAGTTGGACTCTTTCTGATCTTCAGTACCAATACCTCCAGATTTAATTTGACATATGAACTAGGAGGTCCAATACTTCCTCTAGGCAGATTGAGCTATTAAAAGGAAGGGTAGAAAGATTTACAAAGTGAAAGAGGAGTCATAAGCTTATTTTCTCTTCTTTTTTTTTTTTTTTGGTGTGTGTCAGAATATGGGTAGTTCCTCCATGTTAGCTTTTTCCACCCTTTTGGACAGAGGAGAAAGTAAATCACTTCCATTTCGCTAAGCAAATGATAGATACTTCGGTCGGCGGAACCAAACAGATTGTAAGGCGTTTTAACGCAATGGAAGCAATGCTTCTCTCTTCTTTAACAGCACTGCTATCGCTTACTGTGGTCATCTTAATTGTGAGGAAAAATAACCGCAGTTTCCTTCGATCTGGAGAAATGAGATAAGAGATGCCAGAGTTTGGTTGAAGCCTGGTTTATAATTAAGGTAGCTTGTTACTGATAGAAAAAAATGAATTAAGATAGCTTGCTTCGTGGGTTCTAATTGACACCTTTTCACTTGTGCTTTCAATTGAAGTTGCTGGTTTTCTGAATCTGTTGTCTGATTTTGCACATCCATTAAGAGTAAACTTATGTTGATTGCTTAGGCTTAGCTAAGGGGAACTGGGGATGATAAATGGGGCTGATGATTCTTTCTTCCGCCACAGTTTTAACCCCGCCTTGGCTTTCATGTTTAACATAATCCCCTATTTACACCCAGCCCACCCCCATCCCTCTTACTTATTTTTCTTTTTAAAACCTTTTCATTCCAGTTTGCTTCTTTTTCTTTTTCATATTTTGTCCTCTTGATTATAGTAATCTTGTTAACTCTAACAACTAGGTGCACATGAGATAATGGCTTTAATCTTATGCATACTGATATAATAAAAAATAACTATACATGGCAGTGCAAATAATTTCCTACAAAACCATGAGTATGATAGCTAGCAACAACCTTATAGGATTAAAATATTCTTGTAAAAATTCTCCTACTATTTTCCCAGAATATTTACAATGTAAAACCATAACATTCCCAATCTGGAGGTTACCTAAAAACGAAATATGCGAACTAGTTTTTCCTTTTCTTTCGCTCCTTTCGAAGAAAAGCAATCATCTGGGAAATCACATCGTAGAGGCTTCAACATCCAGCCAAATCCCCATCTAATATGTTTAAAATTATGCATCTTAGCAAACTAGTCATAGATATTCACTATAAGGTTGAAGTGTCAAAGCCCTTTACTCAGGCAAAAGCCGTTCCTATACTACCAATTAAATTATCTAAAAGCATCATAAGCAGTAAACTTAGTTATAAACTAACTTCTATTATCTCAAAGGTCGTGCCTGCAGAAAACATAGCTCACATAATAAAGATTTAGAAGTCCCAGTAGAATAATCCTGAATACTTAGCCCTGAACAATCTCTCTTTTTCCAAAGCTTCAAAAAAATATTCTAAATCCAACAATGAAGAATACAGAAATTTCATAAACTAACTAATATTAACCAGGCAGAACGCAAAACTACAGAAACCCACTACATCTTTCTGTCGTCATATATTAGAAGTGGTTATATCGGAGGCCTCGAGCCACCTGAGGCTCCCTGCCCTTTCTGTCGTTGTAGGTTAAAGTGGTTATAGCATAGGTCCTGCCTGTCTGCCTAAGCACTGCCCTGCCCCACCTTGCCCCATTATCATCCATAATGGAAACACATAATCCTCGTAATTTGATGTTTAAATTTTATATGGAAAAGGGTAAATTCTAATTGACGAAAAGTGATTCTCACGTGACTATTTGGCTCTATATGATAAAGGGTAGAAATTCAAATGGAATCTCTACCTCATCCCAGTATAAGCATATTGTTCTGAAACGAAATTTCTTCCCCTTCCAGTTCAGAAAGGGTGAAGTTCCATTTTAAAACAATATGATTATACTAGGATGAGGTAGACATTCCATTTGTAATCTAGTGATGTCTTATATTTAGCTTTCCTTCCAAATGCTGATAGTTATATAGTTGAGTACCTACGCTTATAGTATAAATTAGCAATTGTCCTTGGACTTCCATGCTCTGAGTCATCGGTAATTTCATAATTATTGTGTCATATGATGCATCATAAAAAAAAAAACTAAACTAGAAAGAGTCTCACTTTCATAATAAATTTGACTTTAATGGTTTACATGCAGAACAAGTGTAGATATTGAATTCTTGTTCTGTTTATGTTTTCTCATTGTTGGCAATCTGGCACTTGCAGTTTACAGGACACTGCTCGATATAGTTTGTGAATGTTTTTTTTCTCTATTTAGTTCATTAAAAAGACAAAATGTATTTACTTTTACCCCGCAGCTGTGGAATGTGTAATGGATTAGTTCTGAAATTTGGAATTATATGCAATGCTTTTAGCAGATGACTAAACTATAGTTTGTTTGGATTGCTCTAATGTATAAATTTTTGTTTGTTTTGCAGTGATGTCAGTGACTCAGATGACGATGAATCAGATTCTTGCATTTGTAGAATAATGTAGTTCTTTGTGAATGCACTACCAAACCAGTTATCCTTTGACTTAATACAGGGTGAATCAACGCGTTGAATCTCCTTGATTCACATCTTATATAGTCTTCAATAACAGCAGTTTGTTAAAAGAGAGTCAACTGTCTCTAATTGTGGTTCAAGTTATCTGGCACCTCGAGCCAAATGAATCGACCCTTTCCTTTGTACACAATCAGATATTGTATGTAGCATACAGAACCTTCGGGTTTTTCTTGTTTTCTTTTGCTCAAAATATAATGTATATGAGTACTGAAGCTTACATCTGATGATGGTGATCTAGCATATAGCTGGATGCATAACAACATCTGGTTTTGTAATAACTTTCTTCATTTGTTCACTACTTTGTTTTGTAAAAAGTATTGAATTACAACATTCATATGCTTCTCTCAACCAAATACAAGGCTCCACAAATGGAACTTTATGTCTCCCAAATTTGTCTAAAAAAGAATACAACACATCTGCAATCACAAATCATGTACTGTGTCCAAACATAAAGACAAACATTACTTTACACAAAACATCAATTCAAATGTATTAAGGGCCATTCTGTGCACTGTCTTTGTTTATATGGTATTGACTATATCAAGCACAACTTGATGATCTTTAGCTTTGTCTTCAGTATAATACACAGCCGAGCGATTTACTGATGCTGCTCCTGCTGAAACCAGCCAGTTTGAAAGACTGGCATCAACTGGAATTTCATGCCCCTTAGCCTTAGGCTTTGAGTTATCTTTGGGATTTTGGTCTGCACAACTTACTACTGGCTTTTCAAGCCAAGGTATTTCTTGTTTTCCATCCACTTTGATAATGTTTTCCTTCTGATGATGCTTCACTTGCTGTGCTCCTTTAGCTTTAACTGCTTTCCATTGAGTGAGATTTTCAACTGGAAGTAGAACAGAATTCCCATACAAATTCCTATGATCTTGACCTACTTCATATGTTTCATCCTTGTTCAGCCTTTTATCATTTTCATACTTGTTTTCTATCTCGTCACCACCATCTTCATTATCATCATCATCATCATCATCGCTAACGCCATAGTCTTCTTCATCAAGATCATCGATATCACTTTCCTCAAGTGTTATCTCGTCTTCCTCATCGTTGCAGTTATAGTATCGATAACTTGAAGGGTACATAGACATACTTGATTTTGCAGTTTCTTGTTCATTGTATTCACATTGTGTCTTCTCCTCTTCATCTGAGAAATATGTTGTGTTGTCATCATCTTGGATTCGCTCATAGGCCTTAACATTCAAATTGAAGCTCACTTTCTTTTTTACCTTAGGTTTTGATGATTCTTTTGGCTTATCCCTACATGAAAACCAAATAAAATTCAACCTAACATGAAAGCGGCCCAGCAGTCAATGGAGCCGGTGAAAATTATGGGAGATCAAAGAAAACCAAATAAAATCAAAAACTACCTAACTGGCATTAACGAAGTCGATGAAAATTATGGAAGATAAAAAAACCCAAATAAAATTCGCGAACTACCTAACAGGAAGTGGTCTAGAAGTTGGTGAAATGAGTGAAAATTGTCAGGGGTCATTTGGTATGATGCATTACATAAATAATACATGCATTAGCTTTCTGTATAATACCTTGTTTGGTATACTTGTTGAGTTATTCAGCGGTTTTGTGTGATATGAATGTGCCACTTGGACTTAAGGGCAAGTTCTATAGAGTGGTGGTTAGACCCACTATATTGTATGGAGTTGAGTGCTGGCCCTTTAAGAAGTCTCTTATGTCCAGAAGATGAAAGTAGCTAAAACGGGGATGTTGTGATGGATGTGTGGGCATACTAGGAAAGACAGGATTAGGATAAAGTTATTAGGAACAAGGTATGATGGCATCGGTGGAGCGGACAAATTGCGTGAATCGAGGCTGAGATGGTCCAGGCATGTGAAGAGGAGAGACGTAGATGTTCCGGTCATGAGTGTGAGAGGTTGTCCATGGCGGGTTTGAGGAAGGGAAAGGGTAGGCCTAAGAAGTATTTGGGGAGGTCATCAGGCAGGACATGTCATTGCTTCAGCTTATCGAGGATATGACCCACGATAGAAACGGGTGTAGGTTGAGAATTAGGGTTGTAGTTGATAGATTGTAGTATGTTCCTCTTACGCTGACCACTAGTACTAGGACTATTTGTAATTTCTTATTTATGTTTCTTTATTGTTACATGCTCTGGCATTAGAGCCCGTTACCATTTTATATTTGTTGCACTTATTCTTTGTTACTTGGTTGCTTTATCTTTACTATTCTTTGAGTCGGGGGTCTATCGATAATAACCCCTCTATCTCTATGAGGTAGGAATAAGGTCTGCATACACACTACCCTCCCCAGACCCTATCTATGGGATCAAACTAGGTTTGTTGTTATTATTGTTGTATATGCATAACTAATGCATAGGAAACCATGGTATTAACAATGCAATGTGGTTTAATATATACATTAGCTTAGTTAAAAATGAAATTGCCCTTCGAAATTTATGTTTGATTAAAATATGCTATTATATTAATGCAAGTTTGATACTCAAATTGTTCTTGCTAGTTAGTCTCTACTCCATTTTCTTTAGTGCAAATTTATAAATATATACACTACTACTATGTACTGGAATGCACTTGTAATTAACTCATTTTCCTTATTCTTTTTTAATTCAAACTTTCTTTGCATGCCTAATAATCCAACAAAGTAGAAAATAAATTTATATCCCTAGTAGATATGCAAAACTTAGCATATTTCCCTTTTTATAAATAAATATTTAGTTCTATGCTGCAATATAGGTAGACAAATCAAATAGTTTTTTAAAATACTTTTTCATAAAAAAATATTATTCATCATATGTTTCTTTTAAAAAGATAAAATAATGAACTGATTATGAGGATATTTTTGGAAACAAACAATTCTTTTAGAAATTATGCTATGCTTTTAATACATCAAACCAAAAAATAGATTAGAAATATGTCTGCATAACTAATACCAGCATTACTAATACAATCTTCAACATTATTCTTATGCACCTTATCAAATGATCCCTAATAGATCAAGATTCAAATCCCAAATGAGACAAACCAAAAAAATTATGGTTAAATCTCATTTGTCTAAGCGTTAGTGGACAAAAATATCTAATATTTGGTGAAATAGTCAAGATGCATAAGTTGATGTGGACATCAAAATCATTGGCGAAGCTAGGAAATTCAATAAGGGTGTTCAAATTTTGCACACTCTTTGCTAGTGGGCTATGCAAGAGTGTTCAAGTCTATTTTTTATCGATAACAAGTACTAATATTTTACCTTATATGTTGTATAATTTTTCGGCGAAGGGTGATCAAATCACCCTTGGGCCAACATGGCTTCGCCCTTGAGCGCAACAACAACAAACTCGGAGTAATCACTCTATCTCTACCTTGTAAAGTTAGAGAGACAGTTTCCGATAAACCCCTCGAGTGATCAGAACACTGCCGTTGTCTCTCATTTGTCTAAGCATTAGTGGACAAAATTATCTAATATTTGGTGAAATAGTCAAGATGCATAAGTTGATGTAGACATCAAAACCATTGGCGAAGCCAGGAAATTCAATAATGGTGTTCAAATTTTGCACACTCTTTGCTAGTGGGCTATGCAAGAGTGTTCAAAATCTATTTTTAATTAATAACAAGTACTAATATTTTACCTTATAAGTTGTATAATATTTCGGCGAAGGGTGGTGAGACCACCCTTGGGCCAACATGGCTTCGCCCTTGAGCACAACAACAACAAACTCGGTGTAATCACTTTATCCATACCTTGTGAAGGTAGAGAGACAATTTTCGATAAACCCCTCGAGTGATTAGAACACTGCCGTTGTCTCTCATTTGTCTAAGCATAAGTGGACAAAATTATCTAATATTTGGTGAAATAGTCAAGATGCATAAGTTGACATGGACATCAAAATTATTGGCGAAGCCAGGAAATTCAATAATGGTGTTCAAATTTTGCACACTCTTTGGTAGTGGGCTATGCAAGAGTGTTCAAAGTCTATTTTTAATGGATAACAAGTACTAATATTTTACCTTATACGTTTGTATAATATTTCGGCAAAGGGTGGTGGTCAGACACCCTTGGGCCAACATGGCTTCGCCTTTGATAGCAACAACAACAAACTCGGAGTAATCACTTTATCCCTAGCTTGTTAAGTTAGAGAGACAGTTTCCGATTGAACACTGCCGTTGTCAAAAATTGTACCCCCAAAAAAATGAAAATCTATGAGTTACTGACTGACCTGGGTTCAGAATTTACAGAATCTGCAGCATTTGCCTTATCAGAATCTAGTTGTACATACTTTTGATGCACCTAAAAACAAGATTCAAAGAAGGCAAACATATTGGAATTCAAATAACACAAGGGAAACACTTAAGGATTTGTCTTCATCCAACTCATATAAATCGACAAAAAAACAAAATTTTGCATAGAATCTAAATCAACACTAGTATAAACCTTCATTTCTAACTAACTCATCACACCTATAACCATTTAAATTAAACTTGAAAAACGTTTCATATGAAACAAAGAGAACTTAAAATTGACAGAAATTAATTTAACAAACAGTGGTGTAACTTACTTGGAACTTGTTACAAGGTTTTATACGCTTTTGTTTCTTGGTCGTAAAACCAAAACAGCCAAGAAAACATCCCATTTCTTTTTTAGATCTCTGCTTTCTTGATTTTCCCAAAAAACCCTGCAGAGAAAATAGAGGAAGATTTTGTCTTTTGTAATTGCAGTGTGTTTATATGAAAGTTTGTTGGTTGGGGGTTGGGGGTGGGCGTTTGGGGGGTTGGGGGGTGGGGTGTGGAGGAATATGGCCTTCTTTGGTAATGAAGGATTTAAATAAGTTGCCTCCAACGGTATTTGAAAAATAGGAACGTTAAGAAAAAGGGATAGAAATAATAATGAAGTAGGGTAGTGGGTAAAGACAAGGTTCAAAGCCAGTTTGCCAGCTTTTTTTATGATTCTCTGTAATATTGAGATTCTATTTTTTTTTTAATAAGTTTTAATTACCCCTGTCAATTTCTCTTTAAGAAATTTAAAGATATTTTTGATATTTGACAAGAGGTACATAAAGAATTTAGAAAAGTTAATGTACGGACTTGAAAATGCTTACATAAATGTTAAAAGAATTTAATTGTAGTTTTATGACTACTCTTATCTAATAATATAATATGCATAAAATTGGTAATAAAATTGCTTTGTGAAGTTTGAAGATTTGTTTTTCTATACTCTTTTATCTTCTTTTTTCTATTTCTTTTGGATGGAAAGGCTTAGGTTAAATGAAAGGGAAGAAAAAGATCTGGTCAAAATTGAGTGTTGCTCGTTTAGTACGAGGGATAGAGAATAATTAATTTTGGATGTAAATTTGAGATGAATTTATCTCATATTTGGTTGAGATAAAATTACGGTATTAGTTATCTTGAGATTATATTATTATTTTTATCCTTATAAAAGAATGAGAAAACAAACCTGAAAAAATTAATTTTTAAACAACTTATTTCTCAACCAAATAAGGAAAATTTTATTTTGTGTCTCATACAACTGATACTAATTATATAATAATATGAGGTAACTTTTTTGTCTCATAAAATTGCGGACCCAAAAGTGTAAGATTGAGGTCCATAAATTTATGAGATAAAAAAACACCATTTTATCAATTGTACGAGACACAAAATAAAACGTCTCACCACACAACCCACCAAATTGATGTTGACAAAACTCTAATAAATGAATCACTTTTTGAAGTTTTTTTCTTTTTTCAATTAGATAGTCTAGAATATTGTACATCTAAGGGACCTGCGACTGGTAGTTTGGCATCTCGAAGCAAGTCTTATCAACTAAAATTTGGAAGTGCTTGAATTTTTTAACATGACGAAATTGGTCGGGTGGGCGTCCCGTATTTTGGTTCGACATTTTTAAAATTTTCGATTTGATACTTTAATATTTAATTTTATCAGTTATGTATATCGAATACTATATTAAAATAGTTCGATACGATTTGATATTTCTTATTTAATTCAGTATGATCTTGATTTATCAATTCGCATAGAAAATTTGCTTGAAATTTCCACAGAAAATGCAGCAGCAAGTGCAACCAAGATCAGAATCTCCCTCTTAGAGAAGGTACCACGTAATTCAAAGAAGGTTGCTCGTGATTATCAGTTGGAAGCAATCAATTGGAAGGAACAATTTGACAATGCTCAAATTAACATGGAGAATTTACAAGAGAGCAGGAGTACCTTAGAGCAGCAGGTGCGAGCATTAACCTCGGAGCTAACGGTTATCAAGGTTTCTTTGAGCCAACCACAAAAAGATAAAAAAAGCCTTGAATCCTCCTTTTTAGAACAGCTATCTAAGGCTAGCAATGATAACAAGTCGTTGAAAACTTTGTTGAATCAAAAAGAAGTTTACACTGGAAAGCTCGTGCAAAACTTATCTCAAGCACAAGAAGATCTTCGACTCTCTGTTAATAAGGTACGTGCTTTAGAAAGTTCTCATGCTTCTCTCAAGCTTTTTGTAATTCCGCCTTAGCTGAAAATGAAGAGCTCAAGAATGGGGTTGCTGCTTGGGAAAAAGATTATGAGATCCTTGAAGAAAAATTTGATGTTGAGGTAAGTTGGGCATTTTTGAATTCACGTCGTGATACCCTAATTGAAGCTGGCCAAGAAAACTTCGACCTGGAGTTAGAATTAGCTAGGGTTAATGAAACCATTGAACAAGCTCAACAAACACATGACTTTCCTTCTCCCGTGATTAAACCTCCCGTGGTTGAAGCTCCCATGAGCGTTGAAGCAGATACGTGTATCGCATCTTCGTCTTTGAGCCCAATCAAACCTACTGTTGCAAGCTAAGTTGAAATCGCATCTCTTGACGCTCTTGCCCAAGTTGAGTCTGTTGCTGTGAATCAAGATTAACCCGTAACTGTTGATGCTCCTGTCCAAGTTGAGCCCGTTGTTGTTGATGCTCCTTCTTATGTTCCCTCATCTTCTTAGTAAAAAAAAATTTCATTGTCTTGAATTCATTCTTTTTGCAGGTACCAATTTGGAAAAGTTATGTTAAAAACCCTTGGCTTCGTTTGAGGGTTTATTTTGAAAAATTGTAATCAAATCGTTAGCTTCATTTTAGGGTTGGTTTTGGAATGTAAGTCCCCAAGTCTTTTATGGTGCAATCTGTATAAATAATTCCGTAGTTTTATGACTAAGTTCGTACTTAGTCTTAAGTATATAAGAAGTTTTTTCATGTTATTACCTTAGACTTCTGTTTATTCTATTCATGCCTTTATTCTAAAGGATATAGAATAGTTTGCATTTTTGTTCTTTGAAAAATGCTTCTATTAATCCCATGACTAAATAATTCAAACATGAGTTTTATAAAAGAGGGCACTTTTATATTTCAACACTTAATGAGAAGACGCCTCAACTTCATAATGGTGTTATCACATAAAAGAAATAGGAACACACATATTTTTTTTGAAATAACTTTGACAACATTTTATTTTTGAACCTTGACAAGTTTTGAATAATATCTTACATGTATTTGAATTACATCTGTAACTTTCTCATAACTGTTTTTTCTCGTAACAGATTTTTAGGAAAAAATAATAAACACGAGGTTTTTCTTTACAACCCGTTTCTGAACAATAAACGCAAGGTTGTTCTTTATAACCTGCTATAGTACATAATTTTAACCCTAAATACAGTAAGTTTTTCTTTAGCCTTAGCTCATGACTTCGTGTGACTTTTACTCTGCACTTGACTTTTTCAGGCTTGATTTTTTTTCTTCTCTGCCTTCTTTATACATACTTGTGTATATGATGTAGTCTCCTAAGTGTTTGAGTGTTGAAGTATGAAGCCTCGAGCACTTGATAGTTTCTCTTATTTGGTCTTTTTTTCTGAAAAGGAAAAACATACGGGACTCGGAGATACGATTATAGATGAAGGCTGCTTAAGCCATTGAATTTTTATCAGAATAATTATAACCCTAGGCCAGGAATTTTAGTTTATTTCGTGTGCCTTACATGTCGTGACTCATCATTTAGTACGGGCTAGCTTTTTGCCTATCATCTAAAATCGTTAGTAAAATTTTAACATTTTAAAAAATTAAATGCAAAATAATGATACCTGACTGTGATTCCGTAGAAGTAATATCTCATCAAATGACCAGCATTCTAATGTGAAGGTAGTATTTCTCCATCCATTGTCTCCAATTCATATTCTCCCTTTCCTGCAATATCACAAACTCTATAGGATCCTTCCCAAGTTGGACTTAATTTACCCGCGTTGGCTGCCTTTGTAGATTGAAAAATCTTTTTAAGCACGAAGTCCCAAACTTTGAAGAATCTGAGGCGTGCTTTCCTGTTGTAGTACCGTTCTGTGACTTGTTTTTGTGCTGCCATTCTTATTAATACAGCTTTTCTCCTCCCTTCAAATAAATCTAGATTGACCCGTATCTCCTCGTCATTAGATTCTTGTATCGCTTGTGTGAACTGTGCGCTTGGTTCTCCCATCTCAACTGTAATTAAATCCTCAGCTCCCTAAATCAATAAAAATGGTGTTCTCGTGTGCTCGTTTTTGCAGTTGTGCGATATGCCCATAAAACTCCGGGTAACACTTCAGGCCAATTACCTTTTGATTCCTCTAATCAGTTCTTTAAATTGTTGATAATAACCTTGTTTGTTGATTTTGCTTGCCCATTACTCACCGGTTGATTTTGCCTCTACCCCTCGCGGGTACAACTGTGGGCTCGGGCTGCTGTGCGGTAGAAGATGATGCACGTGTTCTCGCCATCTGCGAAAGAACAGAATAGAAGGACAATCAGTGTTTGAGAAACAGAATCGCACGACAAGAAAGAACAAAAGTAAAAAATTTTCCTAACTCTGTAGCCTCTAAGGGATAAATATAGACGTCTCCGTACTGATCCCTCAGACTCTACCTAGTTTGTCCGTGAGTAGCGAGACCTATGCAACCTAGAACTTTGATACCAACTTGTCACGACCAGGATTTCCCACCATCGAGAGTCGTGATGGCGCCTACTATCGAAGCTAGGCCAGCCAATCCTTAACAACAGAATATACTAACAATAATTAAACATTGCGGAAAACTTTTTAGAAATTCAATAAAGAAGAATCAAATGCGGAAAAATACTGAACATAACACTACCACAAAACCTGGTGTTGCTATCTCACAGACTACTATAGAATACTACAACCAAGTCTGAATGAAAGAAAATACATGTGTCTGTTTTGAAACAATAAAATAAACTTAAATAAGGGATAGGGACTTCAGCCCGCGAACGTCGGCTAGGCTACCTCGAGAGTCCCTGAAATTGAAGACAACTCCCAACAATATCCTACTGCTGTTGTTGTACGAAAGCTGCTCCAATGCTGTGTTTTGTACAAAAAGCATAGAAAGTGTAGCATCAGCACAACCGACCCCATGTGCTGGTAAGTGCCTGGCCTAACCCCTGCGAAGTAGTGACGAGGCTAGACAGGACTTACTAAAATCAACATGTGCAGATATATATAAAGATACGACGACAACAGAAAGAATAGCAGGAATATAATGAAGGTATATAACTGAAAAAGGAACATGCTCGGAGAAATATTGAGCAACGAGAACAGGTCATCTGTGACATCATTGAACCAAATCTTATTCTTTACCTTCTTCATAAGTGGACGGCGCGCCACATGATCCCAATAAATATAATATAGGTGGATGGTATGCCATATGATCCCAATAAATATAATATAAGTGGACGGCCACACGATCCCAATAATCATAATATAGGTGGACGGCGTGCCACACTATCCCAATAAATATAACATAGGTAGACGGCGTGCCATATGATCCCAATAAATATAATATAAGTGGACGGCGTGACACAAAATCGCAATAATCATAATATAGGTGGATGGCGTGCCACACGATCCCAATAAATATAATATAGGTGGACGGCGTGCCACACGATCCCAATAATCATAATATAGGTGGATGGCGTGCCACACGATCCCAATAAATATAATATATGTGGACGGCATGCCACACGATCCCAATAAATATAATAATTGATTCATATAGCTTCTCTCTCAAGGGGTTCCCTTTTATGGAAAACTCGGCAATATAACGCTTTACCTAATAAGGGTACTACTAGCAGCCCAATCATCTCAATAATGGAGATTACACACAACGCTCAACCGAATAAGGGAGCAACAACAATCATCATCTACACGTCTCGGCAAGGGATCCAACCATATTTCTTTACAATGCTTACAATTTTGACTTCATAAAAGTCACTACTATTTGAGCCAAAGCTCCAAGAATCTCATGTTTCATAAATAATTCCTCAACTAACTCATCATGTAGTATTCATCCTTTACTAGGAATGATCCTCAAAATATACCCCAAAGCAAGTACAAATAAGACTCACGGTAATGCTAGACGCTAGTGTATAGATACTCGTCACCATGCCTATACACCGTACTCTATCATTTAGCAAATAGCAAGCAATAATAGTCTAGTCCTATTCCCAGTCAGTATTAGATCAAACATTTACCTCGGTCCGAAAATAGCAAGCAATCTACTAGCACTGCCTTTCCTCTAGAATCCGACTCCGAAACAATGGTATCTAGTCATTTCCAATTCAATAACATCAATTAGGGCTCAATATTACAATCTCATAGCCTAAAAATAAAACTCCCATCATTCTTCCAAAAATAGCAAAATCCAACACCGGGCCCACATGTTCCAAACTCGAGGCTCGGACCAAATTCCAATCACCAATGACCCCACGAGTTAGAATATATGATTTGTTTCACAATACGACCTCAAATTGAGGTTGAAACACCCAAAATCCCATAAGCCCTAGTTCTACCCAAAAACTCCAATTTCTACCTTGAATTCATGAATTACACTAGTATTAACTATGATTTAATGAAGAAATGATGTTAGGAAACTTACCCAAGGAGCTATGGAGGAATGGGAGCTTGTAGCTTAAAAATTGAGGGTGAAGGAGATGAACCCGTATGTGTTTTGTGTGTAAAATCTCGTGCATTCTGTTATGGTTTTATGAAAAATCACTGGGCAAAAATGCCATATGCGATCGCATACAAGGCATTGCGATCGCATAGGGTAAGGGTCTAATGCACTGCGATCGCGGAGGGCAGGATGCGATCGCATAGAGTAAATGAGACATGGCCTGGGAAATGCTCTACGCGATCGCGAGATGCGATCGCATAGGTTTGGGAAGTTGGGCAATGCGATCGCACAAGGGAGGCTGCGATCGCATAGAACAATTTGGACTCCTAAATTTTTACACTATGCGATCGCAGAAGGACCTATGCGATCTCATAGAACATTACACCAGATACCAGCAACTGCTAAAAAATACCAGATTTTCAAGTGTAAAATACCCCGAACCACCCCCGAAATCGCTCCCGAGCCCCCGGGGCTCCTAACCAAATGCACACACTAACACAACAACATCATACGAACTTACTCGAGTGATCAAATCACTAAAATAACATAAAAAAAAAAGAATCAACCCCCAAAACTCAAGATTTCATTTCAAAGTTCAAAATTTTCTAACTTTAGCTATTTAGGTCCAAAACACGTCAAACGACGTCCGATTTTGACCAAACTTCACAGGAAGCGCTTAACCAATATTTAAGACCTGTACCGAGAGTTAGAACCAAAATACGAGCCCGATACCTATATTTGCTAACTCATTTGCATTTCCATTTTTTCTTATTAATTTCAGAAAACAATTTAACGGAAAAATTCCTTTACCAGGGTTTTGGACCTCGGATTTCGACTCTGGGCACATGCCCGAGTCTCATATTTTTCTACGACCTCCCGGGATCGTCACATCAGCGGTCCGGGCCTGTTTACCAAAAATGTTGACAAAAGTCAACTATATCAATAATGATATCATAATTCTTCAAATTTTCCATAAAATTCATATATCTTAACACAAAAACTTCCCGGCTTTACACTTGGACTGTGCATGCATATCGAGGAAATTGAGAGTAAGGTTTCCAAGACCTCAAAAGCGCGAAAAAGGTGAGAAATACGGTGATGACCCTTTGGGTCGTCACACGCTGCCAACTCTAGGTCGTGAACTGGATAATTCTTCTCATGGATTTTCAACTGTCTCGAAGCATAGGCAATAAATTTTCCATCCTGCATCAATACCGTTCCAAGCCCAGTACGGGAAGCATCACAATAGACTGTGTAAGGCCCTGAACTAGTGGGCAAAACCAACATCGATGCTATAGTTAGAGCTGTCTTGAGCTTCTGAAAGCTCGCCTCACACTCATCTGACCACCTGAACTAGGCACCCTTCTAGGTCAACCTGGTCATCAGGGCTGCAACAGAAGAAAACCCCTCTACAAACCAACGGTAGTAATCTGCTAACCCCAAGAAACTTCGGATCTCGGACACTGAAGCTGGTCGAGGCCAATTCTTAACTGCCTCAATCTTCTTCGGGTCCACCTGAATACCCTATGCTGATACAATATGACCCAGAAATACGACCGAACTCAACCAGGACTCGCAGTTTGAAAACTTAGCATATAGCTGACTATCCTTCAGAGTCTGAAAAACCACTCTGAGGTGTTGCTCGTGCTCTTCCTGGCTGCGAGAATACACCAGAATATCATCTATAAAGACTATCACGAACAAGTCAAGATAAGGCATGAACACTCGGTTCATCAACTCCATAAATGTTGTTGGGGCAATGGTCAACCCAAATGGCATGACTAAAAACTCGTAGTGCCCATATCGAGTGCGGAATGTTATTTTAAGGACATCAAATGCCCTAATCTTCAGCTGATGGTAGCCAGATCTCAAGTCTATCTTTGAGAACACCCTTGCTCCCTGGAGCTGGTCAAACAAATCATCAATCATCGGCAGTTGATACTTATTCTTTATCATCACTTTGTTCAATTGCTGGTAATCAATTCACATCCGCATCGAACCACCCTTCTTTTTCACAAAGAACACCGGCGCACCCCAAGGAGAAATACTAGGCCTGATAAAGCCCTTCTCTAGTAAATCCTACAACTGGTACTTTAAATCCTTTAACTCTGGCGGGGCTATGCAATACGGCAGAATAGAAATGGCTGCGTGCCCGGAGCCAGATCAATACAGAAATCAGTATCACTGTCGGATGGCATACCCGGCAGATCTGAAGGGAAAACCTCGGGGAACTCCCGTACAATAAAAACAGAGTCAATGGAAGGAACCTCTACGCTGGAGTTGCGAACATATGCCAGATAATCTAAACACCATTTCTAGATCATGCGTCGAGCCTTAATGTATGAAATAACATTGCGGGTGGCGTGACCTGGGGTCCCTTTCCATTCTAGTCGGGGTAATTCAGGCAAAGCCAAGGTCACAGTCTTGGTGTGACAATCTAGGATAGCATGATACGGGTACAATCAATCCATCCCCAATATAACATCAAAATCTACCATATCTAATAATAATAAATCAACACGGATCTCAAGATCCTCAAACATAACCACGCAGGAACGATGCACCCGGACGACTACTATGGAGTCACCCACCAGCGTAGATACATAGAAAAAATGTCCAAGGCATAACTAGACATAGCCACACACGGTGGAAAATAGAAAGACACATATGAATATGTAGACCTAGGGTCAAATAGTACCGAAACATCTCTATCGCAAATCAAAATGGTACCTGTAATCACAGCATTTGACGCCTCCGCCTCTGGCCTAGCTAGCAAAGCATAAAATTGGAGCTCAGCCCCACCTCCTGAACCATGTCTGTGGGACGGTCATCTATCGGTTGACCTCAACCTCTAGCGGGATGAACTCCACCTCTACGGTCTCGACCTCTACGGTCTCGACCTCCACCTCTATGATCCCTACCCCCGCTCCTAGCTGGCTGGGTAGGCTGTTGGTAAACTGGTGCCTGAGTCATGGGGCGAGGACCCTACTGCTGTGATTGTGTACCCCTCAATCTCGGGCAAACTCTCTTGATGTGATCGCATTCTCCACATTCGTAACATCCCTCGGAACGACGAGACTGGCCTAACGGCCTGAATGACCTCCACAAACACTCTGAATAGGCTGTGCACCGATGGGCTACTGATCTGAATACTGCTCACGAAAGCTACGATCACCTGAACCACCTTGTGAAGCCTGGAGGGCTGACTGAAAAGGCTTGGAAGACTGGCCCTATCATAAGAATCCCTGCCTCCAGACGAGGCACCACCGAATCGACCTGAGTGACGGGGCTTCTTGTCTGCCCTATAACCGCCCTCCTGTGGTAAAACCATCTCGATCATGCGGGATACATTGGCCGCCTTTTGAAAAGTAGTATCACTACCCGTCTCTCTAGGTACCGATATGTCTAATTCAATTCATATACAATCATGCTACAGTTATCATATAATTCCTGTAAATAAATTTTTATTATAGTATAGCTAGGTAAAAATCTCAATTCAATTCGATAGGTAAAAAATGCAACCCAAACGACAAACATGTAAAATCCAAATTTGGAGATAGTGAATTATGCAAGTTTAGAAGAACTTAGTCTATTCTTAACTTTTCGTCTTTTTGTAACGAAAGTCACATGTTCTATTGTTAATTTTAATTTTGCAAAAGCAAAAATCAATTATCTTAAAACCAAACAACTAAACAAAAAATAAATTATCTTTTACTATCCAAATACCATGTTTGATCGTCGAAAATAAAGGTTAGGAACTCCCAAGCTTGACGTACAAAGCGGAAAATTTGAACAAAATAGTAGCCCGTTTGGCCAAGCTGCAAAAATGAGCTTATTTTGATAAATACTTTTTTCCAAATATATTTTTCGCAAAAGAATTTTTGGTGAGAAACAGTTTGTGTTTGACTAATTAGTTTGGAAAGTACTTTTGAGTAGCAATTAGTATTTGACCAAGCTTTAAAAAATTGCTTCTAAGTGTATTTTTCTCAAAAATATTTCTCTAAAAAATACTTTTGGAGATAAGTTACTTTTTTCTGCTTCTCCAAAACTGCTTTTGCTTCTCTCCAAAAATACTTATTTTCCTTCCAAAAACTTGGCCAAACATCTCAATTTTTAGCCAAAAATACTTTTGACTCCAAAAAAAACTTTTGGCCAAAAAAAACTTGGCTGAAGAGACTATAAAAGTATATACTAGAAATACTATTAAGTAATACCATAAGTCCATAAGTACCATTCAAAAGTTAGAGACAGATGGTATATAATGAGTTTACGGCATATACTACCAAAATATTCCTTTTTTGCACAATTATGATATTCGCCATACACTATTTTACACTTTGCGTCGAATATTATAAGAAACAATGTAAAGAGTTTTGATTCCTTGCAATTGGAAAATGTTGCAAAATCAGAATATAATCACCCAACATTCTAACAAAATGACATGTAGCACAAAACTCCAAATTCCTTATACTAAAAAAATGACATAACTACCACTCATATGCTTCTGTACCATTTCTAAATTATTCATTTCCACTTTTATTTATGTGATTTTTTCTCTTAAGCACGAGTAAAAGTAACTAATCTTGAAATTCCTTTACTGTGGCTTAACATTTCTACGTAACACATATATTCAAGTTTGTTAATAGATCATTTGTAAGAATTTGAGATATCAACACATAAATAAGTACAAATCACATGGTTTTGTAGTGATTCACTTTCGAGTCTGTCGAGTGACAATTGATCGAGGAAACTTTTTTTCTTTTATAAGGCAAGGGATTGTAGATGCGTACAAGTAGGCCGCTGAAAGACAAGTAAGCAAGCACGCGGTTTGTACCGGTCTGCTTTGAACTTTCAAAGTGATGATTAATTTGATTATTTCCACAAAAGTGTGAGTTAATGTTCAACTTCTATTTTAGTACTTTCATCACCATTGTGTGCTATTAATAATACTTCTATTTTAGTAATTTCATCGTCGTTCAAATTTAACATTTTATATTACCTATGAATAATCACTTTACTCTTCTAAATCTAACATCTCATCCTCTGATTTTATTTAAAAACGAATACTCCCTCCCACACGCGCGAAAAAAATTCTATAGAGAAGCAAGCATAGGAGGTTGAAAAATATAAAAATGCAAAAGGAAACAAATCAAACAAGAAAATAAAGGACATGAAACATAAAAAAAAAAAAAGGTATCACCAAGCATTATGAATGGATGAATATGATCCTTCCATTGAGATTTCGAGCTTATTATGTAGGGACTTAAAATTACAAACCAGAACTATCTTACATATCTAAAAATTACTAACTTACAGTACCAAGGTAATTAAAATGATAAAAAATGGCGACTCATCTTATAACACTTTGATTTGTGAATGCCGGTTATTAATGGAGACCGATAACTCTAATCCTCAACCATAACTATAGAGAACAAAATCAAATAGTTGATCTACGGGCAAAGGAAGGAACAATCAAGAAGTTTTTTGATAGCCTAATAATTCTTAATGCAATTTTTTTGGACAAACATACTAACAATTACTTTCTCTAAAAAAAGTTTCCAAGTGTAATATTAACCCAATGTGACATAATGAATAGTAGAAGCAATGGTGCAACAACTATGTAGTCCTCATAATATTTTTGTCACTACAACAAAATAAAAAGTAGGAGCATAGCGTAGGAACAAAAAAAGGGCAAAAAAATCAAAGCCGTAAAAGAATAACAACAATATTGCAGAGAAAGAGAGGGAGAATTTTTATTGAATTTTGGGATGAATTACAATGGAATATAACCCTCTATTTATAGGGAGAGGTTGACTTAGCCACCAAGTAATAAACCTAGAATCTCTCTAAATATGGACATTCACCATAAATATAATTCTATTTATAATACTCCACCTGAATGTTTATTCAACAGATAACATGCCTCGTTAAAATCTTAACTATAAAAAAATCTAATGTGAAAAAAAATTCTAGAAAAGAAAAAGAGTAACACATGTTTAGAAATGCGCCTATTGGTTGTCTCGTTAAAAATCTTGCAAGGAAAACCTAATGGAACAAAACCTTGTAAGGTAAAAAGAGTGCAATCGCATCCCGATCTTGTACACTACCTTCTTGAAGGTTGACATTGGTAGAGAATCTGTGAATAAGTCAGCCATATTATCACTTGAATAAATCTGCACATTGATATCACAATTCTTTTGAAGATCATGTGTAAAAATAACTTTGGTGAAATGTGCGTCCTATCTCCTTTTATGAATCTTCATTTCAATTGAGCTATGCATGCTACATTATCTTTATACAAAATTATGGGTAATTTTTCACACTTCAAACCATATTTTTCTCAAATAAGATGTATTATAGATTTCAACCACACAAACTCTCGACTTGCTTCATGAATAGCAATTATCTCAGCATGATTAGATGAAGTAGCCACAATTAATTGCTTAGTCGATCGCCAAGATATGACAGTGCCTCCACAGGTAAACATATAACCTGTTTGAGATCGAGCCATGCACCGGTCATATAAATACCCACCATCAACATAACCAACAAGATCAGGACTATAATTATTGCTATAAAATAAGCCCATACCGGTAATCCCTTTTAGATACCGCAATATGTATTTGATTCAAAATGTCTCCTTGTAGAAGCAGAGCTATATTTTGGTGAGACATTAACTAAAAAAGTTATGTCGGGTCTTGTTGTATTAGCAAGATATATTAGTGCATCAATTTCACTACGATATGGTACTTCAGGACCAAGTAGCTCTTCATTCTCTTCTTGAAGTCAGAGTGGATCCTTATTCACATCAAGTGATCGAACAACCATCAGAGTATTTAATGGACGTGTTCCATCCATGTAAAAATATTTCAGTACCTTTTCTATGTAGGTAGATTGATGAACAAAAGTTTCGTTTGCCAAATATTCAATTTGCAAACCAAGACATAATTTTGTATTTTCGAGATCTTTCATCTCGAATTCCTTATTTAAATAATCAATTGCCTTTTAGAGTTCTATAGGAGTTCCAATAAGGTTTATGTCATCAACATATACGGCAAGTACAACAAATACCGTTGTTGTTTTCTTTATGAAAACACATGGGCAAATGACATCATTAATATAGCCTTCCTTTAATAAATACTCACTAAGACAATTATAACACATTCGTCCTGATTGCTTTAGACCATACAACGATCTTTGCAATTTGATTGAAAATATTTTTCAGGACTTTAAATTATGCGTGTTAGGCATTTTAAATCCCTCAAAAATTTTCATGTATATCTCATTATCAAGTGAGCCATACGGGTAGGCCGTAACCACATCCATTAAATGCATTTCAAAATTTTTATGGACAACAAAACTAATTAGATAACGGAACGTTATAGCATCCATAATGGGTGAATATATCTATTCATAATCAACGCCATGCCTTTTTGAAATTCCTTGTGCAACAAGGCGTGCTTTATATCTTTGTACCTCGTTTTTTCTCATTTATCTTGTGTACAAAGACCCGTTTATACCCAACAAGCTTAACAACATTAGGTGTTTGGACTATAGGCCCAAAAACTTAACGTTTTTTTACGTGTCAACTCTAATAGGATTGCATCTCGCTATTTTGGCCAATCAAGTCTTTGTCGATATTCTCCAACAGATTGAGGTTCAAGATCCTCACTTTCTTGCATAATGCTACATGCAGCATTATAAGCAATGACATAATCCACCATCATATCTACTCGATTCAAATTTATCTCAATATCGATTGGATTTATTGATAGTTTCTTATTTCTTGAGTCTCGGGCTCAGTGGATTCTTCATGAATCTCATAATTTATTAAATCGTGGATTTCTTCATGAGATTCTTTTGCAGTGTTATTTTGATCATTTATTTTCCCTTTTTAGGATTTTGATCTTTGGAAGCTAATTGTCTGCTACGTTTCAGGCGTGCTTTTGACTCATTAGCTATGACACTAGAAGATTGTCTAATAGGGACATCAATACGGATTAGAACATTCTCCGCAGAGATATGTGATTTTGTTATCCTTTTCATATCCGTAAATACATCTGGCATTTGATTTTCTATTCACTGCAAATGAATAATCTTTTTCATAAATAGAGGCACGTGGATCAAGATGAGATAATGATGGATTTACTCACAAAATTTTCTGTTTGGTTTCACCAACTTCTCCGCCTAATTTTGGGAAAAGTGTCTCATCGAATCGACAGTCTGTAAATCGTGCAGTAAACAAATCCCCTGTTAATGCTTTGCGGTAGTGAATATGGAGGACGATTCAAACCCAACATATATTTCTAACCTTCTTTGCAGACCCATTTTGGTGCGATATGGCAGTGATACAGGCACATATACTGCGCATCCAAAAATTCTTAAATGAGATATATTAGGTTCATGACCCAAAACTAATTGCAACGGAAAATATTTATGATAATTTGACGGTCTAAGACGAACTAGAATTGCTGCATGCAAAATGGCGTGACCCCAAACAGAAGTGGGTAGCCTCATTTTCATGAGTAACGGTCTTGCCATCAATTGAAGACGTTTAATTAAAGACTCTGCAAGACCATTTTGAGTGTGAACATGAGCTACAAGATGTTCTACTTTTATCCCAATTGTTAAGCAATAATCATTAAATGCTTAGGATGAAAACTCAGCAACATTATCAAGTCTAATAGACTTAATTGGATTATCGGAAAATTGTGCCCGTAATCGAATTATTTGTGCCATTAATTTTGCAAAAGAGAGATTGTGAAATGGCAATAGGCACACATGGGACCATCTAGAAGATGCGTCTATTAAGACCATAAAATATCTAAACATCCCACTAGGTGGGTGAATTGGTCTACAAATGTCTCCTTGTATACGTTCCAATAACGCAGAGGACTCAATTCCAACCTTTGTTGGTGATGGTCTTATAATTAACTTACCTTGATAACAAGTGCAAGAAAATTCATTATTTAAAAGAATCTTTAAATTCTTTAATGGATATCCATTTGAGTTTTCTATAATCCGTCTCATCATAATTGATCCAGGATGTCCCAATCGATTATGCCAATGTACAAAAGTATTGGAATCAATAACCTTTTGGTTTACAATAAAATGTGCCTCACTTGCACTAATTCTTATCCAATACATGCCACAAGATAAAGATGAGAACTTCTCAATAGCCCTTTTCGGGCCAGAGATATTTTTGGTAATAATGGGATATTCAAGATTATTCTCATATATTGTATCAATATGATATCCATTTCGGCGGATATCTTTAAAACTCAACAAGTTCCTCTTGGACTTGGAGGAGAACATTGCATTCTCTATGATAAGTATTGTTCCTTCAGGCAGAGTTATAGTAGCTCTACTAGAACCTTCAATTAATTTACTACTAGCAGAAATTGTAGTGACATCTGTCTTACACATACTTAAATGAGAGAAATATTTCTTCTATTTAAATATTATATGTGTTGTACATGAATCAATTAAATAAATATTTTTACAATTCAACTTTGACCCAAATTTGCTTTTCGAGTTATCCATATTTACTTCCCATGATTTAACGAACAAAAGAAATATATGAATAAACTTTAGTATTACATCGAGAGAAAGGAAAAAAAACAAAGTTAAATCAATAACTTAATATTGACTTTTAAATGCAATTTTGAGTAAATTAATAGTAAAAATAATACAATTATGGACGGTAACTGTGATGACTTGCCACGTCATCATGCCACATAGGCGCCATTTGGCATATATTAATGCCATGTGGAAGCTTACATAAGAAGAAGGCTAGTATTTGTGAGAAGATTCTAGATAAGTATGGATATTTCCTTAGGAAGAACCTAGATCTTTATGAATTTATTAGGAAAGTCCTTGGAATCTTCTAGGCTTGTAGAGAATTCTAGAGAATGGACTTATTTGTAAATATGAAAGGACTTGTAGAACAATTATTATTTACATACTAGCCCCTAGATGATTAGTATAAATAGGAGGCATTCATTTGTAAATCATCAACCAACAAAACAATTCAAGTTCTCTCTAATACAAAGCTTCCTTTAAAAATTCTCTTGTGTTCTTTCTTCCATTCTCTTATCGATCTTGAGTATAGTAAGACTGACTTGGCCTAGCAAGAACGTGAGCAATTTGTGCAAGATCGTGAGCGAGTTGTCAAGTGCCGCACGTGTACTTAGTTAACAACTAAGGACGTGACAACGTGGTATCAGAGCGAAGGTTTCAACTAAGGGAATGGCGAATGTCGGAGAAATTAACGCTGCCAACACCCAAGCCAACGTCATCCAGGATGCTGCTGGCAAGAGCGGCCGTGGGAAAAAGAGGAATGCCACCAACAAGAGCCAGGAGGTACCACCCGAGGTTGTGTCAAACAAAGGGCTTACATCCCAAGAATCATCTGCCACTGAGGCGAGCGAGGATGAAGTGGAGGTCCTGCCCGAGGACGTCTCGCTCGGTAAAGAGTGGGTGATGAAGATGAACGCGGGGATGGATGCCGTGGAGATCTTTGGCCAACGCTTGGGGAAGGTGGAAGGCACCCTTAGCGTTCTTGAGGGGCACACTCTTGAAGAGATTGAGAGTATCCGAAATGACTTGGAGGGACGTACACAGACTGAGATAGAACTAAGGCAAACCATCACTGCTTTAGAGTGTAGACTTGTGGAGGCTTTGAGTACTATCGATGCTATGAAGGCAAAGATAGATTCACTCGAGGAGCATGTCAATGCTGGCGTGACCGAGGTAGCCAGCAATGTAGTGGTAACGAGAGAGACCAAGATCGATGCTCCCAAACCACCGGTGTTCAAAGGTGTTCGTGATGCACAAGAAGTGGAAAATTTCCTTTGGCACTTGGAGAACTACTTCAGGCACGGCAAAGTGAGGGACGACGAGGCAAAAATTAACACTGCGGTATTGTACCTCTCAGAGACTGCCATGCTTTGGTGGAGAAGGAAGATGTCGGACGTGGATAAAGGTCTATGTACTATTAGCACATGGGATCAATTCAAAGCCGAGTTCAAGCGACAATTCTTTCCAAACAATGTCTTGTACGAGGCAAGGCGCAAGCTTAGGGAATTGAAGCAAACAGGGAGCATACGTAACTATGTCAAGGAGTTCACTACCCTTATGCTTCAAATCCCCAACCTAACCAATGATGACTTGTTGTTCCACTTCATGGACGGGTTGCAAAATTGGGCTAAGCAGGAGTTACAACGCCGACAAGTCACCGATATAGACCAAGCCATAGTAGAGGCCGAATCATTGATGGATTTCAGGCATGACAAGCACGACAAAGGCAATGGCAAGGAGTCAAAAGCTAACAATGTCAAAGGTGGGGGAGATCGTGGCAAAGGCAAGGAGATACATCAACAATATTCCAAGACTCAAGATTCCAAAAAGTCGAGTGGTCGTCAAGGCTACACCGAGAAGAAGGCACAAGGCCGAGAAGAAGGGATGCTACATATGCGGAGGGCCACATGGCTTTAGGAATTGTCCCGACCTAAAGAGCCTCGGCGCCATAGTCCGTGAACGAAAGGAGCAGCCGCAAGGAGAGAGTTCGGGAACTGCACAATTGGGTATGATCGGATTATGTGGTGCCGTCACAAAGCAAGCTATCCAACCTACCGAGAGTGGCAATCAGTACGTGGATCTAACAATCAACAACAAGCTCGCTCGTGCAATGGTGGATACTGGAGCAACTCACAACTTCGTGACTGAGGCTGCCGCAAAGAGACTAGAATTGAAGCTTTCCCCAACCAACTCTCGCGTCAAGACCGTGAATGCCGAGGTACAAAATGCTCGCGGGGTAGCTAATGGAGTAGGTGTCAAATTGGGAGCTTGGAAAGGTACGACAAACTTTACCGTAACCGCTATGGATATATTTGACATCATACTGGGGCAAGAGTTCTTTAGACATTGTCATACTTTGATCGACCCCTACCTCCAACGACTTTTCGTTATGGAACGAGAAGGAGCTTGCATGGTACCTACAATGACTATGCCACACGGACAATTCCAAGCACAAATCTCAGCTATGCAGATTGTAAAGGGGATCAAGAAAGGGGAGCCAACGTTCGTGGCAACTATTGCAAGTATGGAGGAAGACAAGAGTTTTCAAGAGACATTGCCGCCTTGCATAGAGAAGCTGCTTGAGGAAAACAAGGATGTCATGCCCGAGGAGTTGCCTAAGCACTTGCCGCCTAGGCGAGAGGTGGATCACAAGATTGAGTTGGAACCAGGGGCTAAACCACCTGCATTTTCCCCATATCGTATGGCACCGCCCGAGCTAGAGGAGCTCAGGAAACAATTGAAAGAGTTGTTGGATGCTGGTCACATTCGCCCATCAAAGGCACCTTTCGGCGCACCAGTATTGTTCCAGAAGAAGAAGGATGGATCTTTGCGCTTGTGCATAGACTACCGAGCACTTAATAAGGTTACAGTGAAGAATAAGTACCCGATCCCACTCATTGATGACTTGTTCGATAGACTTGGGCAAGCCAAATACTTTACCAAGGTGGATCTTCGAAAGGGCTACTACCAGGTTCGCATTGCTGAAGGGGATGAACCAAAGACAGCATGTGTGACAAGATATGGAGCCTTTGAGTGGTTGGTGATGCCCTTCGGCTTAACCAACGCACCGGCCACATTTTGCACCCTTATGAACAAGATTTTTCATCCCTACCTTGATCAGTTCGTGGTAGTCTACCTAGATGACATAGTCATCTACAGCAACACCTTGGAGGACCACATGGAGCACATAAGGAAAGTTTTCCAAGTCTTGCGGGAGAACGAGCTATACATCAAGAGGGAGAAGTGTGAGTTTGCACAATCAAAGGTGCACTTCTTGGGCCATATCATTAGCAATGGCGAGCTACGCATGGACGAGGCTAAGGTACGTGCTATCCAGGAGTGGGAGGCACCTACAAAGGTAACTGAGTTGAGATCCTTCCTTGGCCTTGTTAACTACTATCGTCGGTTCATCAGTTGGCTACTCAGCAAAGGGTGCACTATTGAGTGAGCTGCTGAAGAAGAACAATTCGCGGGTTTGGACAGAGCATTGTCAAAAGGCGTTTGAACACCTTAAGGCAACTGTGATAGAGGAGCCGATCTTGGCATTACCTGACTTTTCCAAGACATTTGAGGTGCACACAGATGCCTCAGACTTCGCTATTGGGGGTGTCCTTATGCAGGATAAGCATCCCATAGCATTTGAGAGCCGCAAGTTAAATGAGACAGAGCGGCGTTACACGGTGCAAGAGAAGGAAATGACTGCAATTGTGCATTGCCTTCGTACATGGAGACATTATCTGCTTGGGTCGAGGTTCGTGGTCAAGACTGACAATGTGGCTACTAGCTACTTTCAGACGCTAAAGAAGCTCACACCAAAACAGGCTAGGTGGCAGGATTTCTTAACCGAGTTTGATTATGCGATAGAGTATAAGCCGAGCAAAGGTAACGGTGTAGCTGATGCCTTGAGCCAGAAAGCCGAGCTCACTTCAGCAACTTGGGACATTCGTGAGGCTATAAAAGAAGGCATGCAACATGATCCGGCAGCCAAAAAACTTATCGAGTTAGCCAACCAGGGAAACACGAGACATTTTTGGATAGAAGACGGCCTATTGCTCACGACGGGTCGGCGGGTTTACGTGCCTTAGTTTGGGGACATCAGACGGCGGATCATAAGGGAGAGTCATGATACAATGTGGGCTGGTCATCCGGGCCAACGTCGCACTAGGGCCTTGGTTGAGTCAGTCTACTATTGGCCACGCATGCGAGATGACATAGAGTGCTATGTGCAGACTTGTCTTGTCTGTCAAGAGGACAAGGTTGAACAAAAACAACCCGGAGGACTTTTGGAGCCATTACCAGTTGCAGAGCGTCCATGGGAGAGCGTGACTATGGACTTTATCACTTGCCTACCGAAGTCCGACGGTTATGGTACTATTATGGTGGTCGTGGATAGATTTTCCAAATATGCTACCTTCATGCCTGCCTCACCAGGTTGCACAGCTAAGGAAGCCGCTAAGCTATTCTTTAAGAACGTTGTGAAGTATTGGGGATTACCAAGGCATATCATCAGTGATCGAGACCCCCGCTTCACTGGGAACTTTTGGAGAGAGTTGTTCGACATACTAGGCACGGAACTGCACTTTTCTACTAGTTTCCACCCACGGACGGATGGACAAACGGAACGGGTCAATGCCTTACTAGAATGCTACTTGAGGCATTATGTAAGTGCGCATCAGAAAGATTGGGCAAGGCTCCTAGACATCGCCCAATTCTCTTATAACTTACAGCGGAGTGAGTCTACGGGGCGGACACCATTTGAGCTAGCCACAGGCCAACAACCACAAACTCCACATTCATTACCAGCCGCCTTCGAGGGAAAGAGTTTGGGGGCTTATCATATGGCCAAAGGATGGGAGGAGCAGCTCGACACTGCTAAGTCCTACTTGGATAAGGCGGCTAAGAAGATGAAGAAGTTTGCGGACCGTAAACGGTGTCCCACAGACTATAGAGTTGGGGACATGGTCATGGTGAAGTTTAACCCAAGACAGTTCAAGGCACTACGGGGCATGCATCAGAATTTGATTCGCAAGTATGAAGGGCCATTTAAAATTGTCGCCAAAGTAGGCAAGATCTCATACAAGCTTGACATGCCATCGTATCTTAAGATCTACCCTGTTTTTCATGCGAGCATGCTTAAGCCATATCGTGAAGATAAGGATGATCCGAGTAGGGGCCAATCAAGTCGAGCGCCAATGACTATCACCTGCCTCGCATGATCGGGAGATTGAGGCTATTATAGATTACCAAGCCAGGCGAAAACAAGGGCAAAAAGCGACCGCTATGTTCCTCGTCCATTGGAAAGGGCAATCACCGGAGGAGGCCACGTGGGAACGATATGAGGATTTGTGGCAATTCAAAGATAAGATCCGAGAGTTTATGCAGCAGCATTGCGCCGCGGTCGTCGCAATATTAGGTGGGGGAGAGTGTGATGACTTGCCACGTCATCATGCCACATAGGCGCCATTTGGCATATATTAATGCCATGTGGAAGCTTACATAAGAAGAAGGCTAGTATTTGTGAGAAGATTCTAGATAAGTATGGATATTTCCTTAGGAAGAACCTAGATCTTTATGAATTTATTAGGAAAGTCCTTGGAATCTTCTAGGCTTGTAGAGAATTCTAGAGAATGGACTTATTTGTAAATATGAAAGGACTTGTAGAACAATTATTATTTACATACTAGCCCCTAGATGATTAGTATAAATAGGAGGCATTCATTTGTAAATCATCAACCAACAAAACAATTCAAGTTCTCTCTAATACAAAGCTTCCTTTAAAAATTCTCTTGTGTTCTTTCTTCCATTCTCTTATCGATCTTGAGTATAGTAAGGCTGACTTGGCCTAGCAAGAACGTGAGCAAGTTGTGCAAGATCGTGAGCGAGTTGTCAAGTGCCGCACGTGTACTTAGTTAACAACTAAGGACGTGACAGTAACATTCAGTTTTGGGGAGGTATGCTTACTCCCATTTTATGTGCAAACTGCTCTTTATCTTTGTTTTAATGTGGTGATTGGTGAAACCCCAGATATCAAAGGAGATTCTTATCTCTTTTCGACTGTTAAAGTCATCCCCTTCACAATATTTTTCCTTTTCTTTGCACATACAGACAAAAATTATATTTATATTGCAGATATCAATGTGTTTAGAAATTATTTGCGGATACGACTCATATGTGCTAAGAAAAACTGTGACAAACATCCTTAGTGCTATCTTTCTTGTTACTAAGTGACAGAGTACTAATATTGCATAAAACAAATACTAGAATTATATTTAATTTGAATGAACTAAAATTAATCCACAAGGTAATATTAATTGATACTACTAACTATTACTTATGTAAAGAATTATGATTACATGATGTTTATTAGCTATTGCAAATATGCAAAAATAAAAATTAAACTACTCAATCATCTTTAACCACAGATCCATCACCAATCAAGTGGTCTATTTTTTCATCAGGGCGAAGAAATATGTCACATCTATGTAGGTGATATCAAAGTCATTATCATAGACAAAGTTAGCTTCAGGGACTTTATTCTTTAGGGATGCCTAATAAAGCTCAACCAAATATCTTGGTACACGACAAATATTTGCCCAAACGATAACATTCAGTTTCTAAATCATTTGCTTTTGGCTTCTCATATTTTCCTTTCCACTTTTAGTGGTTAATTTTCTTTGGGAGATGATTAACACCAGGAAAATTTCTTTCTTGGCTACGGCCACGGCCACGACTAAAATCATGACCACGATCACGACTATGAATAGAGTCACAACCTTTTTCCACGCTTAGTATAACAGAATACACACCATCCACTTCAGGCAATGGAGTAGACCTAGTGGGTCGATTTTCGTGATTTTTCATGAGCAAGTTATTGCTTCGCTCAGCCACAAGAAGAAGAGAAATCAGCTCAAAGTACTTCTTGAAACCTTTCTCTCTGTATCGCTGTTGCAGAACCATATTGGAGGCATGAAACGTTGTAAACGTTTTTTCAAGTATATCATAATCAGTGATAGTATCTCCACATAGTTTCAATTTAGAAGTACTTTTGAACATTCGCTGAATTATATTCGGAAACAGACTTAAAGTCGTGGAGCCTCAGATGAGCCCAATTATATCGTGCTTATGGGAGAGTGACCAACTTCAAGTTGTCATGTCTTTCTTTTAAGCCATTCCAAAAAATAAGTGGATCTTTGACTATGAGATATTCAATTTTCAACCATTCATCAAGGTGATAGCGCAAGAAAATCAAGGCCTTAGCACAGGGTTGGGTGGATGCTTTATTTCTGTCTTTAATGGCGTCTCCAAGATCCATTGCATCTAAATAGATTTCAGCATCCAACACCCATGTCATATAGTTCTTGCCCGAAATTTTAAGGGCAACAAACTTTCTTTTCATAATATCAGTCATAATTAAAAAGAGGAGAAAACTTACCTTAATTTTCTCAAAGAGTTTCTTGAGAAACTATAAAAGAATAACGTGTTATAGTTTTATTCTTTTAGAAAACTATAAAAGAATAAGAACAATATTTCATAGAAAGAGAAAATTCTTATTGAATTTTGAAATAAATTATAATGGAATAAAATCCTCTATTTATAAAAAAAAATTAACTTAACCACTAAATAATAAACCTTAAAATCTCTATAAATAACAACATTCAATATAAATACAGAATTCTATTTATAATAAAAGCGTCAATACTTACGTTAGTACATAGTCACCCACTATAGCAAAAAATATCTTAATAAAATAATCGAATATCACCACATTTCATCACATTAAATCTGGACCGTTAAATCCTCGTACGCTAACATAGTTCCCCCTTTTCACTTCTCTAACCCTCATTTTGTCTTTCTCCTCTTTCCTCAAGTCGGCCGCGTCTCTCTTCAACTCCTCAGAAACCCTAAAATGGATTCAGATCAAGGGAAGCTGTTTATCGGAGGGATATCATGGGAGACAAGTGAGGAGAAACTGAAGGAGTATTTTCAAGGATACGGCGACGTTTTGCAGACTGTTGTTATGAGGGATAAGATTTCCGGCAAGCCACGTGGCTTTGGTTTCGTTGTCTTTGCAGATCCTAATGTTCTTGATAGGGTTCTTCAAGATGAACATGTTATTGATGGCCGTACTGTGAGTAATTTTTTTTTAATTTCTCAGATTTCTAAGTACTGTTTTAGACTTTAATTTTCTGCTTTGTTTACTGGGGGGATTTACTTAATTTAATTTGGATTCTGGGTAGCTGTATTTCAATGTGGGGTTTTACCTAGATTTATTGGTATGTACTGTTTTGGACCTTTATTTGTGTGCTTACTTTGTGTCTTTTTTTGGTTAAAAAACTAATTTGGGTTCTGGTTAAGTGTATTTCGTTGGTTTTCTTGTGATTAATTTTTTGTGGGTTCTTCAAGTTAGACTTTTTATTGATGGCCGTACGGTTAGTTTTTCCCCATGGATTTATAGACATTTAAGTGCTGCTTTGGACCTTTATATTTCTGCTTCATTTGTGCTTTTTGTGAGCTTAATTGTTTGTGGGGTTTTAGTTAGGCTTGATAGTCTTATTCAAGATATTTTTGTTGGGTCTTTCACTACAACAACCCATTATAATCCCACTTAGTGAGGTCTGGGAGGTTAGTGTGTACGCACACCTTACCCGTAGGGAGTCTATTTTCAAATAGACTTCTTGCTCTTGGTAAGACTCGAACTACAACCTCTTGGTAGAAGCGGAGGTTGCTTACCATTCTTTTGGTAGACTCTTGTCTTTGAGATTTATTGTTTGTGGTGTTTTCAAGATTTTTGAAAAACGTCATGTATGCTGGTTGTTTTAGTTCTTTTGTTGCATTCATTTTACTCTATCAAGACCTCACAAGGTTTTGTAAAGCTTTTCTATGTCATACAACTATGACTCATATTGTATGCTTTATTGAGTGCTAACCTGAGTGCTGTAAGGTATTTCTTGCTGGTCTTTTGAGAGGGGTTGTCTTTCATGTAAACCTTTATTGTTGGTTTAACTGACATATTTGTTGTACAGGTTGATGCTAAGAGGGCCTTGTCGAGAGAGGAGCAGCAGGGTTCAAAATCTGGAAATGCTAATAGTGCTAGAAATTTTGGAGGTGGTGGAAATACCAGGACCAAGAAAATTTTTGTTGGGGGATTACCTCCCACTTTGGCTGAGGATGGATTTAGGCAATATTTTGAAGCTTTTGGTAGCGTCACTGATGTAGTAATTATGTATGACCAGCAGACCAACCGACCTCGTGGGTTTGGCTTCATTTCATTTGATTCTGAAGATGCAGTAGATAGAGTTTTACAGAAGACCTTTCATGATCTGAATGGAAAGCAGGTAGAAGTGAAGCGTGCTCTTCCCAAAGATGCTAATCCTGGTGCTGGTGGCCGTTCCATGGGCGGCGGAGGCGGTGGTGGTATGGGTGGCGGAAGTTATCAGGGATATGGTGCATCAGGTAACAATCCCAGTTCTTATGACAGCAGAATGGATTCGAACAGGTATATGCAGTCTCAAAATGCTGGAGGTGGCTATCCATATGGTTCATCTGGATATGGTACCCCAGGTTACGGTTATGGACCATCCAACAATGGTATGGGCTATGGTGGTTATGGAAGTTATGGCGGAGCCAATCCTGGCTATGGCAGTGCCAATCCTGGCTATGGTGCTGCTGCAGTTGCTGCCTATGGAAATCCAAATGCTCCCAGTACTGGTTATGGAAGTGGTCCTGCGGGTGGACCAAGAAGCACATGGGGTTCTCAGGCTCCTTCTGGATATGGCAATGTGGGCTATGGTAATGCTCCTTGGGGTGCTTCAAATGCTGGTGGCGGCGGTGGGCCTGCTAGTGGAGGATCTGGTCAGTCTCCAACCGGTACCACTGGATATGGGAATCAAGGTTATGGTTATGGCGGTTATGCCGGAAATGATGGTGCTTATGGAAATCCATCTGGTTATGGGGCTGTTGGACGTGCCAGTGGTGCTCCAAGTGGTAATTCACCTGTTGGAGGTGGTGCTGCAGGAGATATGCAATCAGGTGCTGGGGGTTACATGAGCGGCGGCTATGGTGATGCCGGTGGAAACTCTAGCTATGGGAATGCAGCATGGAGGTCTGATAACTCGCAGGGTTCCGCTAATTATGGTGCTCCACCAAATGGAGCCCACGGTGGCCAAGCTGGATATGGTGGAGGATATGGAGGTGCCCCTAGTCGGCAAGCCCAACAGCAGTGAATGAGATGATTCGTTTTTGTCTCAGACTTCACCTTTTACTGGAGAGTTATTGCGTCAGTTTTGCGTTTCACATGCAGAGTGCTGCTCTTGCAAGATGTCACCTGCTAAATGAGACTGGTTGGATTGCTTGAATCCCCTAGTAGTTTGCAGTACTTATTTTCTAGTTTATAATAACTAGTATTGTCACTAGTATTACCTATTTCTGTTATTGTTGTTTAAGTGCATTCTTAATCTGGCTTGCTTATGGTTATGTTTATTAGTTAATGTGGGTCATTTGTTTTCGTAGTGCACATATATATTTGCTTTTGTTAACTTGCGTGGGTTTAACTTTTGATTGAGCCATGGGTTGTGGAGTTAATATTTGAAGTGTGGCTTTGACCCTTTACCTTCTGAAGCAGGATGGTATGGTGCTATTTTACATATCATTTAAAAGAAACAGTTAATAAGAAAAATAGAACGCTTTCTATTTTTCTTTGCATGATGTAGTTGGATCATGAGATATGGTGGTGCTACTTACTCATAGGAGAGCAGTTGTAGCAGACTTGGTAGATCAGTACGTAATGGCTAGCGATAATGTTAGTGGTAGTTGAATTTTGAGAATGGCATAATCATTTCCCCCTGTATTTGACCTTGTGTTGTACAGGAGGAGAGGCCTGAACACTGAATGTGATGAACAGTCCACTCGGAGAAAAAAATACGTCCTGGGTGCTGGAGATGTTGTTTAGTGAAGAAAGGTACTGTACTTGTGGGTTTGGCTTGTTTGATGTGGTATTGTCCTGAAACTTGTCATGGTGTGGCAGACCAAGGCCAAGCAGGCGCTGTTGAGTTGTGTGATTTGTGCAGGGGTGAAGACTAACAGCCATACACGTGGTAAATGTTGCATCCAGCTGATTTGATCGTCGTATTGGCTCTTTTGGAATTGGAGAGTTAGGCTTTTAGTATCTCAATAATTTGATTAGGTACTTGACAGTTAACCTGCAGAACTCTTTGGGTCAAACAATTTTTGTCAATTAAATGGTTTTTTTCTCAAGATGGTTGTTAGAAATTCGCATGGTTTAGGTCACTAGTGTTGGATGATTTCGCTTACCAGTTTCCACAGTTCTCTTGTTTATATATCATCTTACATTAGGGTAAATAGTAGTGTATGCCTCGTAGAATTAGAATTCAGCCTGTGAACTGTAGTTAGTCGAGCTGTTTATACTGGTAAGTAGGATCAGTAGCGTAAGATGTTCAGGCTTTCTATCTTCCATGCTTCTCAGGTTAATGGATTTTCATATTTCAGTAGGGTAATTTGATAGTATGCTGCTTGTTACATCAAATTAGAATGTGATTGTGGTTGTAGGGTGTAGTAGCTAGTTAGTTACTTTTCTATACTGGAGATTGCCTTGTGTAATAAGAGCATATTCCTTTTTTCAAATCATGTGGTAATTTAGCTCCCCGATTGGCCTCTAAAGGAGCCAAGTTCTTTTCTTAGATTGAGGTAGGTTCATGTTTCCATCTACGGTCTATATGGGTGAGATTTGACACATCTGGGTGTGCGTCCATCTCTTGTTTTGTACTAGCATTTGTCGATGTACCTCGCCAGTGGACACATGTTGATATTATTTTGCTCAGAACAGATACTTCTATTTGTTCTTCCCTTTCCCTGAGCACCCAACTAACGGGAAAAAAATTACTGGTTGCTCTGCCCCATTTCTTTTGTGAGAGTTTATGAAGACATCTGAGATGCAAGAGTTTTGGGATGATTATTTAGTACCACTATGATCTTGTTGGTTGTTTACTTATCATTTTACTCATCCTTGTATTTTCCATTGCCTGTGCAATTTCCTCTCCTTCCAAGCATGTGTTCTTTGTTCTTGGTGGTTTTCATAAGCTGAGAGGGAGTAGTATGACTTTTAATATTTAGCATGGCCTAATTGGGCACTTAGGTTGTTCAGATTCTTTGGCCTTACAGTGGCAAATATAGACACAATCTTGTGTTAAAATCCAAAAAGCAAGATGTAAATAGTTGGAAAACAACTACGAAAAGGCATAAAAGAGTTGGCCTGATTTTGAAATTTGTGAAGATTGTTTTCATCCAATTTTCTCTATGAACTTGAATTCTGAAATAGAGAAACGATATGGTGCCTAGTCTCGTGCCCTCAAGTGCACCTGGAGAACCCGAGGATCAGTGCACATATTTCTGCAGTAATATGTAAAAGATGAAAAGGTGTCCCAGCTTTTGTAAAAATAGCATGGGCTAGTTAGGTTTGCGGATTGGTTATTTAAAAAAAGTCACCGTTCACAAAGTCGTTAAAATATAATTACTATGTTGTTACAACTTGGAAAGTTTCAGCTAATATACTGGAGATTGGTGTACTTGTGTATGAAGTATGAACTTCCAGTATATTGTGTTGGAACCCCAAACACGTAGAAAATAATATGTTGGAACTCAACACGCATAAAGTTTCAGATGATATACTAGAGATTGGAGCACCTGTGTATGAAGTTTCAGTATATTATATTGTAGTTTTAGTATAATATGCTGAAAGTCCAGTATAATATATTAGAATTTCAATATATTATGCTGAAGCTCCAGTATATTATGTTGAGTATTTTACTGATTTTGAACAATGTTTTCGTTTAGATTGATCTTTAGATGAAATGTGGCTAAATTTGATTACTTTTGAAATCGTGACTATTTTTGAATAATCACTTCTAAATTTGGCTATTTTTGAGTTTTTCCCTAGCTTTTTCCACTTAAGTTTAGTGATAACATTGTTCGTTACACACATTTGGGTTTGATTAAATTCACACATGTTAGGAAGCCGTATATTGGGGGACAAATCGTTCCTTAACAAAGGTGATTCCATATCTAGGGTTCTAACCCGACAACCTTGGTTAATGATAAAGGATTACGTACCATTTCCACTACAATCCTTGTTCGTAGTGCTTCAATGCTTCTGCCATAATCATGAAATGTAATTTTCAAGAAGCAAATAATTTTCCTAAAATATACGTAATTACCAAATTGAATAACCTAAAATAAACAACAACAATAACTAGTAAAATCCCACAAGTGGTGTCTTGGGAAGGATAGTATGTACGCAGACCTTACCCCTACCCCAAAGGAATAGAGAGGTTGTTTCCGAAAGACTCTCGGCTCAAGAGAATAAAAAGACAAAAGGATACGATATTAGTTCACCACATAGATCAGAGGGAAAATAGGAACTGAATAACCTAAAATAAAATAGTACTAAATTATTTGAATTGGCTATTAAAAATTGCTTAATAAGCGGCAACATGCAGGCAATGAGATCCACATAAAAGAATGATTTATTCTTCTCCCATCCAAATGGAACTCAATTGCGTGCAGTAGAAGTTTCACAAAAATACACTATGAGAGAATTACATGAAGAATTAGCTTGACACTTGTATCATGGCTTGGTTAGTTTTTTCTTGCAGTAAACTATTTCCAAAAAGGAGGTTCTGAATCTACAAAAATGGAAAACAATGAACTCTTCTCTCTAGCAACAAACAATCAAACTCAAACCTTTATAAAGACAAGCGTATGATCAATCTTGAAAACGAAGAAATGCTAATAAGTTGAAGGTACACCATGGTAAGGATCACCAAATGCTGCAACATTGCCTGGCCTTGAGAATACAATCTACAAAAAAAAGGAGCACCTTTAAGTAGTTTTACTTTGGTTAGCTATTTCAAGATTTCTGGTAAAGAATGAGAATAAATATCCTGTATTAGTTATAGTAAGCTCTTAGCTAAAGTTTCTTTTTTTGGGATGTATACTTAGAGTCAATATATTTCACAGTCACTTGATCTTAGGCCGAGGTTCTATCAGAAACAACCTTTCTACTTTCAAGGGGGGTAAGGTCTACGTACATACTACCCTCCCCTACCCCAATTTGTGGGGTTTGTTCAAGAATATGGTCACTTGATCTTAGATTCTTATACAGAATAGTAGTATGGCTGCATGGAACTATCTACTAAAGTGAAGATCAAGGTCCATTTGATTAGAACTAATATGTTTTAGACCACTTCGCGGTGTTTGAGCCTCATAAATTAACATCAAAGAGGGAAATATAATTCATATCCATATGTGAAGGAAGTGATTTTGCATTACAGCTCCCTCTACCCCAGCTCTACTGATACTTGGTTCGACAAACATAAATACATTATGCACTCTGCCCTTTTATTCAAAGAATTTTCACCATACCTGATAATCTCCTAGTGTGCACGTTTTGAATCCAGCAGCACAGTAATCGAAGTAATACTCCCATGTTCTGATGAACTTGTCGTCGAATCCCAAAGCATGAATTTGGCTAGTTACGCAGTTATTAATGCTCAAGTATCAGAGTCTAGAAATGATCTATTACTTTTGAACAAGCTACAAATGATACATGAAAGAAATAGGTTGAAACCAATATTGAACTGATCTTGGTTTACTTACCTTTGTTTTTGCAGGAAGTTCTTCCGCCAGCATCTCAGCGTCTGATAGTAGTGAATTCCTATATCTTCTAGGTGCTCTATACTGCATTACAACATTTTTCAAGTGATTTAAAACAAGATGATTTTTAATAAGAGACAGCATGTTATGTGCAAAATCACAAAGTGAAATCTTTGTTACCATAGTCTAGATGCAGCAGCCATAGCTGATGTTACTCGACTTAGTGAAGGCAAGCATCCACCTGGGAATATATACTCTTTTATGAAGTCAGAGCTCTGCCTGTATTCGTCATACCTCTCGTCTGGTATTGAAATGAACTAAGGAAAGCCAACAATTGCGAAAAATCAGCATAAAAAATTGAAGGGAAATAGTTAAAATAGTGGAATGTGTTGAGGGTCATTTTAATTCATTACCTGCAAAACAAGAAGGCCATCTTCTGCTAATGCAGATTCACAGCAAGTAAAGAATTCCTCCATGAATTCATGACCAACGGCTTCTAACATCTCACTGGAAATGATTATTAGTACAGTTATCACACTGGATGGTAATGAGTTATAGGAAATGACCTAATTTTTGTAGGCAAAAACTTACCATGATATAATCCTGTCATATCTCGACATATTTGGCAATTGGCGATAGTCAAGTAGGAGAAATGTTATGCGATCCTGTGAATACATTTCATTGAACTCAGTCAGTATTTATTAAAATTCTCCGAAATTGGCTTCAATTGTTTAGACGATATAAGCATGTTCTTGTATGATGTAACTTCTCTAGCCTGACTTTAGCCCTTGCTTGTTTTCGATCTTTTGATAGTTTAGAGTAGCACAAAAGAACTGTGCATCTTGAGTTTCCACAGATGTTTTCAGTTATATACCTGAAGGCCTGCTTGCTGAACTCTTATCTGTGCATATTTCAGTTGCTGTTCAGAGAGAGTGATACCGGTATATTTACATCCTGTTCGCTTAACAACTTCCACAGCCAAACTTCCCCAACCACATCCTATCTCTAAAATGTGATGTTCCTTGCTAACTTTTGCCTAAAAAGATTAGAATCAGAATCAGGTTAGGCTTGAAAATTATGTCGAAATAAGGGATTATTTACTTTGTTGACGACTTCACCTTTTCAATGAGAAGAGAAATTTTCCTCTCCTGTGCAACTTTCAAGTCTTCCTCTTCACTCTAGAAAATGTTGTTTGCATAAGATAAAAGCGGCGAAATTGCAATATTTCAAATTTCAGCTCTTACCTTAAAAATTGCACATGAATATGTCATTGTCTCATCTAGAAATAGAGAGAAGAGTTCATTACTCTGAAAAAAAAAAGCAATAAATATACTTATCAATTCACATCTATTTATGATGAGAAAGTTACAAGAAATCAGCAGGCAAAAATCCATATGCATGAGAATTTCAATTTCATTAGTGATCTTGACATCAGTATGTGCTTTGGGTGATATAGCATAGAAGATATTTACCAGGTCATAGTGACGAGAGATGTTCCGACGAGCCTGAGTCAAGGTGTTTTGATTTGAAACATGTCGAACGAAATATTTTGCAGATGATACTGCAGCTGTAAAAAGCAATGGTGTCCACCAGCCTCTGGAGAATAAAGGAGCGAAAAACTTCTAAGGGTATGAACATAAATTGCAATTTCCTGAATTCAGTTTCTATAAACTACTTACCTTTTCTTACTAGACCTTGTCACTGATGCTTTCAAATCTCTGTTGTTAACAAAAATCTGTAAAAGAATTCAGGATGCCAAGTACCAACATATAGCTATTTACATAGAAATAGTGTCATTTCCTCACCATGAAAAGATTAAGAAGACCTTCATTCTTATCGACAAAAGAGAAATCCCCCTGAATAAAAGCATCAGCAAGGCCTAAATCACCTTGAGTTGCAACCTGTAAGAGATTAGTTTATGTCAATGAATTTATCCATATTGTAGAATTCTTTGAAATTTTCTTTTTTATGGGCTTGATGAATTATACGAGAGGAAAAAAAAGAACTCCGATTACCTTCCAGTAAAACTGTGGACTATGAACTCTAAGAGAAACTTTGAGAGAGCTTTTATTCTCTGCTCCTTCGAAGGTGAACATCGTGCCCCCTTCTTCTAATAAGCTGAGCACAGAAAATATATAGTCTAGAAACAATGTACGCATGACTCGTCTATGTTTACAAGTACATGAGAGGATAGAAAGCAACAGGAGTTTTTAAGCAAACGAGATTCGTAGAAAGAAGCATGCTTTTTCAATAGAATACTTTTGGCTTCTTAACATGTTATAAGATGAGATATGGGATGGACGGAAATAACCTGTATTGAGTATAACCATTTTGGGAAAAACTAAACAAGGTAAAACTTATAACTCACATTATGCATCCTGTAGCAGTGAAACTCTTGAGAAATCTGGTAACTAGGAGGCGTGCTCCTGTTTCTGGCCAGGTTGGTACCATGTGTTTTGGATTGTTCAGGACACTATAGTTTCTCTTAAGCAGGCCCTGTGCAGCAACCGCGCCTGCCTGAGAAGGAGCAAAGTTAGATTGTTATCCACACTTTAAGTACACTAACTATGTGGTCCTATTATCTGTTCTCCTAGGAACATGTCTCATTCTTCAAGTTATAATATATTAAGCTTGTCAGAAGAAATGTCACTACCTTTAGTCCATCCTCATGGAAGCCATATCCTGAAAGTATTGTAATAAATATAACCTCAATAAGCGGCAATAAACTTTGTGCACTAAAGACAGGAAAGATTCAAGAATCAGGATAATATCAGAAAGAAGATTAAAAATTATAAGCTGCAAGGACCAAATAACTTCCTAGGCCTAACAAAGAAAGTTTTGACAATTTTATAAAGATTGGAGAAAGAATCTTTATTGCTTCGTATGCAAATCTAAGATAAATGACATCAGTGAGTGTGTGTGCAATATTTTAAGTTTGAGTTGGAGGAACTAGACAACTAGTTGAAGTGTAACGTCAGTATAAGCACCGCAAGGTTAGAAGGAACATCCATTTTGAAGCAGTAGGATTTGTACCTTGATATGCTCCACAAAACCATATTCCTCTCTTTCCTTGGATTTGATTTAGCTCGGATGAAGCTATTGATGCAGCAACTGAGGGTACAGGGTGGCCCGTCGTCCACTTAAGCATCATATGTTCTGGTGTGTGAGGAGGATTAAGAGTTACACAGTAAGGCCGCTCTGTCTCACCAAGATTCTGTAGGTTTATATGTTTCAAAGATAAGAGGACAGCTAATAAGAGAAAAGACTTTTCCGCTGAAGAACATTAGAGTGGTTCTGATGCATCGCTCACCTGGAGTATGTTTAGCCAATATGTCACGCATACTCTATTGTTCATGGTTCCAAGAAAATTCCATGCACTCCATGCTGCTGGGTTGCGAGGCAGGAAAGTTTTGTCACAATGAAGGTAAATATCACTGTCGTAGAGGAATAGAAATGAGTATGCATTTTGACATCATAAAATCTTTGTAACACTATGGTTCAAAATACCAACTCACTGCATTCAAACCAAACAGCAAGACAAATTTTTATAGAATTTGTCAAGAAGATGCATTCTCTTCAACATAATATTCTGCCTTTGATGCAGTGTTCATGAGTAGAATTCATTCACTAATTTCAGAGCAGAACTACTAACTTTATTAATCTGCCTACAGAAGCATTTTCAGATTAGCATCAGAAATTTAGTCAGTTGAGTATGTGTGTCCTATACGTCATGGGTTCAAGCCTGGAATCAGCATTGATGCTTGCATTAGGGTAGGCTGCCTACATCACACCCTCATGTGGTGCAAGCCTTTTCCGGACCCTGCGTGAACGCGGGATGCTTTGTGCACCGGGCTGCCCTTTTTAGCTGATAGTTGACTACAACTAACCACATTAAGGCATGCATTTTTAACTGAAATTCGCTAAAGCACAAAATGTTTCCCCTAGTACGATATACTACCAGCTAACAACAACAACAACAACAACAACAACAACCCAGTATAATCCCACTTAGTGGGGTCTGGGGAGGGTAGTGTGTACGCAGACCTTACCCCTACCCTAAGGTAGAGAGGCTGTTTCCAAATAGACCCCCTATACTACCAGCTAACATGGACATATATTTACGACCGTTTCTGAAAGGAAGATTAAACAAATCATCGATATCAGTCTAAGGATGAGCTTTTCGGATAAGAAAGTAAATGAGAGCGAGAAATTTAAGTTCAAATTATTTAAGAAAGAGGCATCCAAAGTACCTATAAACATATTGGAAAGCACCAAGTATTCTTGTTTCATCGTATGTTGCCTCTTTCCCTAACATTCTCAGAGTATCTGGTGCATGTGCAGCCATTACGCATGCATCATATATGTCTTTGGAACCATCAGTGCAAGCTACAGTACAACCTGGAAACGCTCTTTCTTTTACAGTTAGAATCATGAGTAGTTCCTAACTGTGAGATGAGATTAAAAATAGACATGAGAAATAGAGGCATTTAAAATGCTAGAACCAAACGGAACCTTCTTCATTCGTTGATACAGAATCTACTTCACAACCAGTCCTTAATTGGCAGCCTCTCTTCTCCAGATCCTCCTTAACCTGCTTTGTACACCCATCGTATTACTCAGACGAATGATAGAAGCTTAACAATTCACTCAAGAAAGCAAGAAAATGGTACTTGCTAGTACTTTGTGGTACATAGAGAATAAAATACCACCTTGTTTACATATGTACGTGATCGCCATCTAACTGTGAGCCATTGAGGGCGACCAAAGAGCTGTAAAGAAAGAACGAAAGCACTCAAACAACAAAATGATATATAGAAGCATTCAAATTCAGTATCTTATATAAACCAAATTCAGCAATTGGCTATAAGCTATACAGAAAATATGCTCATTAAACAGTATGTACGTGAACTCTACCTGTAGAAGATGGTGGTTGCGACAAAATGAAAGAATGGAATAAGCAGAAAAGCCCATTACTCCTTCCGAGGGGCAGGACCAAATTGATGCACATATTGGAATCTGTCAAAACATATGTGTGAATTTCTTATAGCAAGATCAATCTTTTGAACGAACAAAAATGGCCTATGCATGTAATGAAATAAACAACTGTGACGGAACAGAAGTCTCACCAGATAAGCTTTCTGAAATAACTCTGAATAGCCATGTGACTTAATAAAATGTCCTAACGTTTCATTGCGATCAATGTCAGGATTGTTATCAACTTCCTCAAGGTAACTGCAATGGAGTAGGAAACATAAACTACATTAAAGACAGCTCTTTTTTGAGTGCAAAACAGAATGATTTAGTCCCTTTCAACCAATGAAACATCAACTTCAAAGGGATTTATTAACTGATAGTAAAGCTAAAGGATGTAATGGTACCTTATGACATCCTGCTTGAACTTGATGATTTCCCTAATCATTTGCCAAAAGTATGGATTCAATACATTCTTTTTCTGTGCAAACAAACCAGAGAGTCCATTTCGGCTACCCCATTCACAACCATAGCCTTTGTCCAAGCTCACTGAAAATGACATATCAGAGATCTCCATATCGACTCCAAGATTCTCGAAAAATTCCATCATGTTCGGATAAGTTACCTGTCAAATAAACCATTTCAACATACATTAGTACTCAAACTAAATGGA